>JAWNLS010000252.1:0-32109 GCA_035042185.1 Drosophila kambysellisi
ATGGGTGCTTGACGGATTTGCCCGAGTGCTTGGTTTAATGATTCTGACATCTTTTTGTTGTTTTTGTTTTTTATACTATTATACCAAAATGGTATAATTATACTATTATACCAAAATGGTATAATAGTATTGTAACGAACCTTTTAGTTCGGTGGTTAAAGCTGAGCTAAAACTCAGCCGAGCTGTGGGTTCGTGCAACAAATTTATATTCGTTGCGCTTGCGAGAATTAACAACACTACTATATTTATTTGTGATTATTATATTTTATTTTTATTGCACTGTATGTTTGGATTTATGTGGTGAAAACTCCTCGGCACTCGCCGTGGCACTTCGGCCTTTCGTTGGTTGTGTCACAATCACCTGTTCGCTTGAATCTGTCCGGCTCCGCCGGGACTAAATTCTCGCGTGGCAAGGATCTTGATTCGCCACCAATTTCAGGACCTCAGTGTCCTGCGCGATCTGTGTGGATTGAGTGACACACTCAATTGCCGATGCTTCACTTTCACTTGGCTGCTACTGTTTGGTTTTGGTTTCACTTGCGTTGTACTCCTTCTGCTGCTGATGTTTGGCTTCACTGCCTCTTAGCTTCACACTCTTAGCTTTTGACTGTCCGCAATACAATGCCTCGCGCCGTGCTGCGGCGCTCCTTTTATAGGTCAGCCGGTGACCTTTTGCTGGGACTGTACCGAGGTGGCGTGATGTTCTTCGGTGGCGTGATCTCTGGTAACTTTCCACTGCCATTTGCTGGCGCCAACCATTGTCTGCCGCTGGTGTGAGCATAGATGGCAGTATTGCACCCGCAATACTGCTCCCACACCAACGGTACATATCCTCCTGGATATGTGTGTCAGACACGCTCAAATGGCTGACTACCTGCGCTAGAAAGGGAGAGGACGAAAGAGAGCGAATTCGCCGCAACTGCATCGGGGCCGGATTTCCGCCTGATCGACAGTTGCTGTGAGGGGCGCATATACTATGGCTCCTCACACTCCCCCCTTTCTTCGGCAGTGGGAAGCTTCCAGTTTCCCACAGGAACGATCATCTGCAATTACAAGAGGTTAGTTCCCACCCCTGGTACCCCGCTCGACGCGACGGTTTTGGGCTTGGTAGCCTTGCGCGCATCCTGCGCGTCACTCGTCCGTGTGGGCGCGGCAGCCGGCGACTAGCCGCCATCCGCGCCGTCAACTCGGCTCCCCATTCGCGCAGGGTTCCAGCTCCCATCGCGCAACCCGCGTACGAGAGTCGACGACGAGTATCCTGTCGTGCATGTTTCACACACACTTGACGTTGTTGTTGCTGCTCTCAGCGTTCGCGCACTCTCGCTAAAGCGTACGAGAGCCATCAACGGTGCATCTCGGCATCTTGTTCGTACAAAGTGCAACCGTTGTTGTTGTCTCTCTCCCATCGTTCGCGCACCCGCGCAAACGTGAGAGAGCCAACAAGGTGCACTCGCAACATAATTTCGTACAATGCACTTTTTGCCCTTTTTGTGCGCACGCACTGCGCTGAACGTTCGGCAGCTGCAACGTCTTTCTCGGTACAAAGTCCGCTGCATTTGTTGTTGTTGCGCTCCCAGCGTTCGCGCACTCGCGCTAAACGTGAGAGAGCCAACACGGTCACAGCGTTTGTGCACGGCCGTTGAACTATCTGTTCGCGCCGTGTGAACTCGAGAGTGGTTCGCATCTCAGCGCATGCACGCGCAGAGTGGGTCATGGTCGTGCTTTCTCCGGCTGGCCATTGTCTCCCGCTCTCGGTGTGCATTGCCGAATGCGTGAACTTTCGCTCGCTTCGCCGTGCTGTTCTTGTTGTTGTTTGATCTGGGCCTGGTTCAGGGCTTTGTCTTGATTGTTTTGTATGAACGAATTATAAATAGCCTTGCTCCGTTGTGGTTATTTGCTGGATTAAACGTATTATCAATAGCCTCTGACTTCGAGGCCTATTTATTTGTCCTTCACCTGTTTTGTTTTATTGACCGAGAAAAATAATAAATGTTGGATGTTCTATGCCTTTTTTCCAAAAATTTTTTTGTTGTCTCAGAGCTATTATTGTTCATTATACAATTTATTTTTTTTTGTTTATTGTTTGGCTGACTCACCTGTCTTAATCTGGTCGCTGTGCGGCTTCAGGTCGCCTATGTGCGCTGTCCTTATCCGCTTGTCCGCGAGGCTCTTCAATTTGCAGATCACCGGCGATGGAAAATCTACAATTTGGTATGGGCCTCCGTATCTCGGCGCCAGCTTTGCTGCGAATCCCTCAGCAGCATTCGACAGGTGGTGTAGCCATACTTTCTCTCCGACTGTGGGTCTCCATGGTCTGCGCCGAAGGTTATGGTGCCTTGCTCGGTCCTGAGCCGCCAATTGACTCTGCTTATATTTTTGACATATTTCGCATTGTTTAGCATATGCTCGTACGTCTCTATATAAGCCTGGCCAATAGTAGCGCGCTGCTATTCGGGCTATAGCTTTCCTGCTACCCGTATGGACTGCGGCGGCGGAGAAGTGGTTTTCTTGCATTATTTGACTTCTCTTCCCGGTAGGCACACACAATTTCCAAGCTGCTGCATCCTCAGTTCCAGCTGTATGCGGGATGTGCCTATACAGGTTTCCAGACTCTTCATAGTAATCTGGATACTTCCTGGGGTTTTTCTTGATGTCCGTTCGCAACTTTTGGATCCATTTGCACTTCCGGTTGGCTTGATCCATTGCGTCTTCCACCATAGAAAATTTTTGGAATGTGTCCTTCAGGGGCTTCAATACGCCAACAGCCGCTACTTTCTCCGGATGTATTGGTGTAACGACTGTCGTGGCTATGGATAATCTCTCCTCGTGGTGTTTTCGTATTCCGCTCTTTGGTATGTTCACCATGAAGCCTGCACACTCTACAACCGTGCCCATGCCAGACAAGAAGTCCCAGCCAAGGACAAGATCGACGTTGACTCCTGGCAGTATCAGCAGAGCAATCTCCATGCTGCTCGTCCCAGTCTGACGTTCACCTCGATCTGCTCTCGAATTCCGCTCCTTCGGCCATCTGCCATGCGGACTCGCCGTTTGGTTGTGCTTCGTCGGCCTACGCTGATCAGTCCACGCGCTAGCTCCTCACTAACGAAGCTACTCGTGGCCCCTGTATCAATCAAGCCTTGTACTGACGTCCGATCTCTACGGTAGCTGTCAGTTGCGCACCTTCGGCCTGTAGGCTGCCGATGAGCGTCTTGTTGCGTGTCCTGTTCGGCTTCCGCTCACCCCTTGGTGGCGCACGCCGGTCTCTGTTTCCCGACGGACAACATACTGACGTACGAACTCCAAGACGCCCGCATATCCAACAGAATTCCAGCATGGGATTCGTACACTCTATTGCCGAGTGTCCCTCCTGGCCGCAACATCTGCATGACCTCGCTGGATTCTGTATGTGGGTTTGTACGTTGTCGTGTCTCGTCCTCGGGGCTGGTCTGGGTCCAGTGTCGGCTTCTGCTCGCTCCTCCACCATTACCATACATCGTGGATGATTTTGCCTCTGAGCGGGCTCGATATGGTAATTTTTCGCTTCCATGCGTTGTCGTGGTGGTTCCCTGCGTCTTTGCCGTGATTGTTACCATACTGCTGCGGCTGCTCCATGCGGCTGTGCTGTGGTGTGTTGACCGGCTGCTCCATGCGGCTGTGGCGTGTTGTAACTGTGCTGCTCCATGCGGCTCTGCAGTCTCAGCTTTTCCCTGTCGGCTTCGAGTTCCTCGAACGCTTCGGCCAAATACATCAATTCATTCAAATTATTGAATTGGTTTGGCCTGGCGAACGCTCGCAAGTCTGGGAGGCTGTTGTTGTATATCCTGTTCAGCTGCTTTTCCGCTGAACATTGCAGTGGCCGCATTAGCGTCTGCATTTCCACCATGTACACCTTAAATGGCTCTTGTATAGCCTGACGTCTTCGGGTAACTTCGTCCTTGAGATTCTCAAAATAATCTCTTGGCAAGAAATATTCTTGAAAACTCTGGACAAAAGTTACCCATTTGGTCCAGTGTTGATTGTTGGCTACGTACCATTTAAGTGCCATTCCTTGAAGTAGTTCCGGCATGGCTCTGGGAACTAAATTCAAGTTGAGCCCATACGCATCGGCTGACCACTCCACTTGTTCCAGAAATTCCACAGGCTTTGTTGTTCCATCGAAACGAGTTCCACTCACGGACTTGTTTCGCTACCTTTGAATATTCCTGGATCATAGTTGGTGCCGTTTGCTCGTGTATGGCACTCTCCTCTGTGGCTGTGGTGTGGACGCTGCTCCCCAAATAGAGTGATTGGCGTCTCTAGCGCGCGCTGCTGCGCTTGTTGCCGGGATGCTGAGATGTGCGACATCCACAAATGACGGCTCTCTCGCATCCGCAACTTCGACTTCTCTGGCAGGGGATTGTCTGCCATGAGTCGCCGCCAATTCCTCTATCCTCGCACTGTATGGGAGCCTGGTCTCCATATTTATTTTTTTTTTATTATTATAATATCACAATAAATATATTTATCAACTCTCGCAACCACCAACGTTGGGCGCCAGTTGTAACGAACCTTTTAGTTCGGTGGTTAAAGCTGAGCTAAAACTCAGCCGAGCTGTGGGTTCGTGCAACAAATTTATATTCGTTGCGCTTGCGAGAATTAACAACACTACTATATTTATTTGTGATTATTATATTTTATTTTTATTGCACTGTATGTTTGGATTTATGTGGTGAAAACTCCTCGGCACTCGCCGTGGCACTTCGGCCTTTCGTTGGTTGTGTCTCAATCACCTGTTCGCTTGAATCTGTCCGGCTCTGCCGGGACTAAATTCTCGCGTGGCAAGGATCTTGATTCGCCACCAATTTCAGGACCTCAGTGTCCTGCGCGATCTGTGGGGATTGAGTGACGCACTCAATTGCCGATGCTTCACTTTCACTTGGCTGCTACTGTTTGGTTTTGGTTTCACTTGCGTTGTACTCCTTCTGCTGCTGATGTTTGGCTTCACTGCCTCTTAGCTTCACACTCTTAGCTTTTTGACTGTCCGCAATACAATGCCTCGCGCCGTGCTGCGGCGCTCCTTTTATAGGTCAGCCGGTGACCTTTTGCTGGGACTGTACCGAGGTGGCGTGATGTTCTTCGGTGGCGTGATCTCTGGTAACTTTCCACTGCCATTTGCTGGCGCCAACCATTGTCTGCCGCTGGTGTGAGCATAGATGGCAGTATTGCACCCGCAATACTGCTCCCACACCAACGGTACATATCCTCCTGGATATGTGTGTCAGACACGCTCAAATGGCTGACTACCTGCGCTAGAAAAGGAGAGGACGAAAGAGAGCGAATTCGCCGCAACTGCATCGGGGCCGGATTTCCGCCTGATCGACAGTTGCTGTGAGGGGCGCATATACTATGGCTCCTCACAGTATATTGGTTTTGTGCAATGTCCGTCATGCTGTCCGTCCGTCTGTCCGTCTGTATGAACGCGCGTTCCTCCGACACCCTTAGAGATAGAGACTTGAAACTTGGAACGTATATTGGAAAGTACCCTCAAAAGTACCCTTAAAGTGTCTTGGGTTTGGAACTACGTCCACTAGGGAGCTAGAAAATCGATAAATTCGATTTTAGCAAATCGATAAATCCCCATATTTCTTACAATTTAATGAATACAGTCACCAAATTTGGTTGGTAGGTTGTTGGCGAGGTCCTTGAACAAATTTGCGGTGCCACGCCCACACCTGCGCCTATAATCGACAATTCCGATTATTAATCGATAACACCGTATATCTCCGAACATTTTGAAGATAGAGTATCCAAACTTGGAAGGTAATTTGCTGGTAACCTCCTTCAAAGATTGGCATACTAATTTTTGGACTACGCCCACATCCGCCGCACCCAGGAACTTCGTCCCTAGAAATTTACAATGCGCATATCTGCCGTAATTTGCAAGCTAGAGTCGCAAAATTTTGCAGGTATGTTACTGGTAACTCCCCCAAAGATCGATAAAAAAATTGGATGGCCACGCCCACTCCACCTACCTGAACCGATACACCTGTTGGTGTAAATCGATAAACCCATATATCTCACGCAATTTGAAAAATAAAGTCACCAAATTTTAAAGGTATATTCCTAGTAACACACTTCATAATTGAGGAAAAAAAATTTTGGACCACGCCCACTCCCGCCCACAAAAAACGATAAATGCCTGTATCTCCCACAATTTAAGAGCTACAGTTACCAAACTTAGAAGGTATATTACTGAGATCGAACTCCAAAATTTTTTTGGGACACGCCCACTCCCGCCCCCAAAACCGATAAACGCCCATATCCCCCGCAATTCAAGTATTTCTTAACTGTACACAAATTAAGGTATAATAGTATTCCGCTGTCGGTTACGTCCGACTGCAACGTTCTATCTTGTTTTTTCTTTGTTTGTTGTATTAAGCACAAATTTATTTTCCGATTTCACGGATCGCGGGGTCCTTATGCGGATACTTTTCGAAATTTACGCGTAACACTAGTACGTTTCCTTTCACGGATCACGACGTTTCGCAATTGTAAAAATCTTTTAAAGTATCCTACCGGCTGCGCCAATTACGTTCTTGGGTGAGAGTGTTGTACCGGCTGCGCCAATTGAAAAATCCGACAACGTTTTTTTAGAAATAATATAATTCTTTATTAAACGGAAAGGACACGTCTTCTCGGCTTCGTGTACAAAATAACTCTACTTATGCTAGTGGTTTAATCTATAAGGAAACCTCGCACTTGCTTCTATCTCATGGTCTGTTTGTGGAGGGTCTCTTTTTCATTCCTTGTTTATGTTTATCTTATCTTGCCTGCTATGATTCTATTTAGAGAAAGTGCGACTGCGATGTTGACATGCTGTATGATACTTTGACCTGCCATCTATGTAGGTGTCTCTTGTGCATTTTAGTTGCTAAGCGTCGCAAGGAATTAGCTTGAATTTCTGGCGGCGTTGTCCAGCTGTATTGATTCTTGGGTGTGGTGTGAGGGTGGTTCGAATTTCTTTTCTGTGTTGCTAAGTGTGATAATGTAAACGTGGTATGAGTATGGTGTGAGGGTAGACATGAAAGATCAGCATGATCTGGATATGTCACTTCCCCGCCCTTTAAAATTTAGCTTGTCCTCAAGCGTTCAATGTAGGGTATATGCTTAAGTTATTGGTGCTTTCTGTGGCTGTTTTATCTTCGTTTTCGATAGGTATTTCTGTTGTTGAACTTTTCTTATATCTTATCATTATTTGTCTTGGTATTTTCTTATATTTTAACAAAGCGTAACTTATTATTATTATTGTCAGTATAGTTACTGATGTTAAGCTTATAGTTAATAATGTATTATTGGTTTTTTCATGTTTTATTATTAATTCTTTAGTTTGCAACAATTCTATTGGTTCAGTTTTAGTTACATTATTACTAATATAAATTGTCTGTGTAAAATCGGAAATTACATTTGAAATCTGGATGTCTTCTAATTGTACATTTCAATTTGTTGCTTTTATAATATTATTTCCTGAGATTTCTATTTTTTGTGGAATACAATTTTGTTCAAGTGTTACTTTGGGTAAATTCCAAGTTAGAATTACATTGGGTTCTACAAAATTTATTTCATAGTTCTTTCTTGTTTTTATGTACTTACATTCTACTTCTGTTTGTCCCAATATGCCGTTATTACATTTATTTGTTATAATTTTATTTTCATTTGTTGAATATATCTTGTTCTATTTGGTGATTATAATAGTTTAATGGTCTCTCGGTATTCTGGATGCAATTTTGATTGTCTTCATTCGCACTGTGTATTGTTGCTTCTACGCTATCGGGTGTATTTCCCATAAAATTTTCCTCTTTGTTATTTACTTCAATTTTGATCCTTGACAATGCATCTGCTACATAGTTTTCTTTACCTGGTATATATTTTATATCATAATCAAATTCATTTAACCGTATTTTCCATCTCTGTAATTTCATATTGGGTTCTTTTATATTGTTTAACCATATAAGGGGTTTGTGGTCACTGAGTATTTCGAATTTTCTACCGAATAAATATGATCTAATGTTTTTTGTTGCCCATATTATAGCTAATAACTCCTTTTCTATTGCTGAATATTTTATTTCGTGTTCGTTCAATGTTCTGCTGGCATAGCATATTGGTTTATGTTCTTGAGATAACACTGCTCCTAAAGCATAATTACTGGCATCAGTTGTGAGTGAAAATTTCTTATTAACATCTGGATATCTTAATATTGGATCGGACATTATAAGCAATTTAAGTTTTTCAAAGGCTTCTATATACGTGGTTTCTTTTTCATTTATTTTTTCTCCTTTTTTAAGTTTCAGTGTCATTGGTTTTACTACTTTGGCGAAGTTTGGTATGAACTTTCTATAAAATCCACACAAACCTAAGAATCGCTTAATTTCTTTCGGGGTTTTAGGTATTGGAAATTCTTTTACTGCTTTTATTTTAATCGGATTTGTTTTTATTCCCTCTGTTGTAATTATGTGCCCTAAGAATTCAGTTTCTTTCTTTATGAATTCGCACTTGTCTAATTGTAATTTTAAGTTTGCTTCTCTAAGCTTTTTGAAAACTTTTTTCAGTGACAATACGTGTTCTTCCATGCATACTAGACAATTTTTATATATTAGATCTCCTAAGAGGTTGTTCATGCAAAACCAAATAGCATTCGAGTGTATTCGAAATGACCTGCTTTTGTAGAAAATGCTGTTTTAGCAATTGACTTTTCATCCATCTGTATCTGATGAAATCACTTAGCCAAATCAATTGTTGTGAAATATTGACACTTTCCTAATTTGTCTAATATTTCATCCATTACAGGTATTGGGTATTTATCGCTAATTGTCTTTTCATTAAGACTACGATAATCTAATACTATTCTGTATTTTTTCTGACCTGATGCATCTGCTTTTCTTGCTACTATCCATATTGGTGAACATTAGGGTGAATTAGATGGTCTAATGATGTCTGTTGCATCATTTCTTTCATTTGCTTATTGACTTCTTCGTCATAACTTTGTGGGTATCTATACGGTTTCCTATAACAAGGGTCCTCATCCTTTGTGTTGATAACATGTTTAATTGTATTAGTGAAAGTCAAATTGTCACTCTCTCTATACTGTATGTCGTTAAATTCAAACAAGATCTTTTTTAATGTAGATTTTTATACTATTATACCAAAATGGTATAATTATACTATTATACCAAAATGGTATAATTATACTATTATACCAAAATGGTATAATAGTATATTGGTTTTCTGCAATGTCCGTCATGCTGTCTCTCCCTCTGTCCGTCGGTCCGTCTGTCCGTCTGTATGAACGCGCGTTCCTCCGACACCCTTAGAGATAGAGACTTGAAACTTGGAACGTATATTGGAAAGTACCCTCAAAAGTTAAAGTGTCTTGGGTTTGGACCTACGTCCACCAGGGAGCTAGAAAACCGCGATAATCGATTTTATCAAATCGATAAATCCACATATCTCTTACAATTTAATGGCTACTGTCACCAATTTTGGTTGGTAGGTTGTTGGCGAGGTCCTTGAAAGATTGGCATGTGCCACGCCCACCTCCGACGCCCCCATCACCCCCGCCCCTAAAATTTTCAAATGCCTATATCTTCCGCAGTTTTTGAGTTGGAAACGTCAAATTTGGTAGGTATATTACTGGTAGTCGCCTTTAAGAACCGATAACAAATTTGTGGTGCCACGCCCACATCTGCGCCTATATTCGGCAATTCCGATTGTAAATGGATAACTCCGTATATCTTCTAAAATTTTAAACATAGAGTAACCAAACATGGAAGATAATTTGTTGGTACCCTCCTCCAAAGATTGGCATACCAATTTTTGGACCACGCCCACATCCGCCGCACCCAGGAACTTCGTCCCTAGAAATTTAAAATGCGCATATCTGCCGTAAATTGCAAGCTAGAGTCGCAAAATTTTGCAGGTATGTTACTGGTAACTCCCCCAAAGATCGATAACAAAATTGGATGGCCACACCTGTTGGTGTAAATCGATAAACCCATATATCTCACGCAATTTGAAAACTTAAGTCACCAAATTTTAAAGGTATATTGATAGTAACCCCTTCATAAATGTGTAAAAAAAATTTTGGACCACGCCCACTCCCGCCCACAAAAAACGATAAATGCCTGTATCTCCCGCAATTTAAGTTAGTTAATTAAATAAATATAATTAATATAAATGAAATAAATAGTAAAGCGCTATTTTCTTAAAAATGTGTTAGTTATACAAATACATTATATCCTTATTTTTTCATGTATTGCATTTATGAATGCATTTATAATCAAATTCAAATAAAGTTGCCAGTACAAGTGAACTTTGTGACGCAAATCCATTATTTCCAGCGTTGCCACTACAGGCCAATTTAATTTTGGCGCAATGCTGCTTGTCTTGCAATTTGGTCACTCTGAATCGAGCGCGTCAAATTGTGCCACGTCTTTTTTTATAAAATTTCTCAATTTTGTATAAAATATTAAATCTAGTAGTTCGAGTTTAATCGTAACTCGAACTGACAACGATAATGCGATATCTTAGTATCAACAAGTCTATTGGGTTTAGGTGTGGAGTGGGCGTGGTCAAACGAAATTGGTTTCCTTCTATTAGTTAATTTTCCAATGCATATATTACGTGCTTATATTTTATTTCTGATGGGTTTTCATAATTATCTTCCTTATCATTCTCTTTATTTAGATCAATTCGGTTATGTTTCATTCAATTAAATTGAATCGAACTACTAGATCTAATATTTTATACAAAATTGAGAAAT
Source organism: Drosophila kambysellisi (assembly GCA_035042185.1). NCBI lineage: Eukaryota > Metazoa > Arthropoda > Insecta > Diptera > Drosophilidae > Drosophila > Drosophila kambysellisi. The sequence continues at coordinate 10,796 of JAWNLS010000252.1, forward strand.
TTTATAAAAAAGGAGGTGGCACAATTTGACGCGCTCGATTCAGAGTGACCAAATTGCAAGACAAGCAGCATTGCGCCAAAATTAAATTGGCATGTAGTGGCAACGCTGGAAATAATGGAATTGCGTCACAAAGTTCACTTGTACTGGCAACTTTATTTGAATTTGATTATAAATGCATTCATAAATGCAATACATGAAAAAATAAGGATGTAATGTATTTGTATAACTAACACATTTTTAAGAAAATAGCGCTTTACTATTTATTTCATTTATATTAATTATATTTATTTAATTAACTAACTTAAATTGCGGGAGATACCGGTCCAACATTTGTTGCAAGAATTGAGGGTAACAAAACAAAATGGTCCAACAAATCATAGAGTTGACAAGAAAATTGGTGCAAAAGCGAGAAAATTTTCTTCGAGAAATCGGTCGAATCAGACCAGCCCCATTAAAACCCCGAGAACCAGGTGGTTATCGTGTTTATTCTCCGGAAGAACCAGACCAAGAACATGATGAGGAGCCTGAAGAAATCGAGGAAATTGCCACGATTAACCAAGTTACATCGAAAATTGTCTGTTGGAATTGTGAAAAACAAGGTCATAGATGGGAGGATTGTCTTGCGGATAGACGCGTGTTTTGTTATGGATGTGGTACCCCAAATGTTTATAAGCCACAATGTCAAACATGCCAACGGCTTTCGGAAAACCGAAAGAAGGGGGCAGCCTCCAACAGCCGGATGCCTCCAAAATAAGTGAAGACGTACAGGTTCCCGATGTATCTGTATCTGAACCTGCTAGTATCTTAAGAGACAATAGAATTCGTTTTAAGCCATATCATGAAAGATTACGTAAATATATAGAAGTTAGGACTAGGATATTTTCAAGCGAATTAAAAGCGTGCCGCAGAAATACTTGCCGCCGAAGAAAACATATAGGGATGATGAAAAAGAAGCGAAGATTACTAATCGCTACGGTTTTTCAGAATAGCAACGATATGCGTAGTTACGCAAAGGTTTCTTTCTTAGACTTTGAAGAGTTAGGTTTATTAGATACCGGCGCAAATATCAGCTGTATAGGTTCCGAATTAGCTAAAACAAGGTTTTGTCAATATCCCCAATACAAACCAATAACCTCGCACGTAAAAACAGCAGATGGAAAAAGTCACAATGTGCTTGGAACATTAGTTGTGCGTATGGTCTATAATGGGCAAGAAAAAGACATAGAATTATACGTCATACCCTCTATCGTGCATAACTTAATATTAGGAATTGACTTTTGGCGAATTTTCAATCTCGCTCCAGGAGTAATTTCTTCTATAACTGGTCCGCCGGTAGAAACGGACACTACAGAAAATTTGAAATATCCGTTGTCCAATCGTGAATTAATCCAATTAGAGTCGGTTGTGGACTTATTCCCCAGTTACAAAAAACAAGGTCTAGGACGCACCTCTTTAATCAAGCATCATATTGATATAGGGGATGCGAAGCCAATCAAACAACGATATTATCCGGTTAGTCCTGCTGTTGAGAAGCTCATGTACGCAGAGATAGATCGCATGATACAGTTGGGTGTGATTGAGCCGTCCAAAAGTCCCTGGAGCTCGCCAATGCGATTGGTAGTTAAGCCAAATAAAGTACGATTGTGTTTAGATGCTCGCAAAGTGAATGATGTGACGAAAGAGGATGCATACCCTTTGCAGAACATCGACGGTATCTTAGCGAGACTTCCAAAAGCTAACCTAATAACCAAATTAGATTTAAAGGACGCCTATTGGCAAATTAAATTGTCAGAGGATTCAAAACCTCTAACGGCCTTTACAGTTCCTGAAAGACTACTCTACCAATTTACCGTAATGCCGTTTGGGCTATGTAATGCTCCATCCACAATGTGTCGCCTGATGGATGATCTCATTCCTCCTGAACTGCGTTACTGTGTGTTTGGCTACATTGACGACCTGTGTATAGTTTCGGAAACCTTTTCGGAACATCTCTCAGTATTGATAAGATTAGCAGAGCAGTTTAGAAAGGCTAATCTCACCTTAAACCTGGCGAAGAGTCAGTTTTGTGTAGCGAAAATCAATTATCTAGGATTTGTAATAGGATGTGGTGGAGTCTCTACAGACCCATCAAAAATATCCTGCATTCGTAACTGGCCAACTCCCAAAAACCTCAAACAAGTCCGAGGATTCTTAGGAGTATGCGGTTGGTACCGAAAGTTCATTCCAAATTTTGCAGAAGAAACATTCGCCATTACAGAAGTGCTGTCGACGAAAAAAACGTTTAACTGGACAGTCGAAGCTCAAGCTGCAATGGATAGATTAAAAAAATTACTGACGTCTACCCCAGTTTTGCATAATCCAAATTTTACGAAAAAATTTTATTTGCATTGTTTGGTTGGTTACGCAGGCGTCCGCGCCAAACAACAATTAAAGCAGCTTCTCTCTTTATATATTTTCTCTTTAATAAGTTATGCTCTGCGCAGCATAAAGAGCAAATTAGCGTAACGATCATAACTGTTGTTTTGTATATGCTCATCGGCATTTCGTTTTATTGCATTTATTTTCATTTTGCTTGCCCTTTGCCTTTGCTGAGCGCAAGCAGCAGCTGCAATTCGGCAGCTAGTTAGTTCTTTTTCGTCAATCGAGAATTCAAGTCGCAAATTAATTCGAACAATTAAAAGTGTAAAGCTCAACTCGGAGCTTATAATTAACAATTGTAACTATTTTAATTTTGGCCACGAAGGCAAATAAACTTAATTTATAGAAAAGCAAATTTCGGTGCATTTCTATTTATTTGTGTGACTTTAAAAAATTCGATAGCTATTGAAAAAGCTCAATAGCTCAACATTGGTGACCCCGACGTGATTTTCTTGTTTATTAAGTGCGTTTAATAAACAACATCACAAACAAAACAACAATACAAAAACATAACATAGTGATTAATTAGCTCTGTTTGTTTAAATAAATACAAATTATTTAAAGTAAAGAGTTAATAAAACTTGCGCCCGCGCTCTTGCATTGTTTTCGATATTCTCGGTTTGTTTTGTGCTCACTTTCGGTTCAAGTGTTTGCCCTCAAATTGACATTGGCGCCTGCGCAGTCGATTCGCTTATCGCGTTTGCTTAAACAATTGCAGCAGCCGTTTCTGCATTGTTATTGTTTGTCCCGTTTTCGTTTTGCTTGCGCTTATGAACAAGGTGTTTGCCCCCAATTGACATTGCGTCGTTTGAACTGGTGTGTTAAAGTTGTAGTGAAAAATTCCGTGATTCCTAAAGGAATATTAAAATGCATAATTCTGCTGCCGTTCAGTCTCGTACTGCCCCGTTTTACAAAGCCAAGGCCAAAGCTATTGATGAGCAGGTAAAACGGATGGCCAAAGCTATCGCTCCGGAGCAAATTGTGAATCTCAGCGAAGAAGAGTTGGCTGTTCGGCTCAAGGCGTTGGAAAGTGCTAAGCAGGCATTTTACAATATGCATGACGCGTTGGAGGAGCTGGATTATGATGAAATCCGGGAGTGAATTACGGGCATGTTTTGATGACTTATCAATATTAGTTGAAACTAGCTTGCGACGCGAAATTAACAAACGAAAGTTATCGTCGCCGTTGTGCTCGACTATGAGGCAAGAGTCCTGTGGTGACAATCACACCTTGTCTCAAAGCCGAATCCGGTTGCCTGAGATCAAGCTGCCCGAGTTTAGTGGAGGATATACACAGTTTGCAGAGTTCATAGCGATGTTCTCTTCAATCATTGATGCGGACTTAGGACTTTCGGATGTGGAGAAGTTTCAGCACTTGCGATCGTGTCTGAAAGGATCAGCCTTGGATAGTGTTTCGTCGTTGGAAATCAGCAGCGCTAACTATCCAGTTGCATTGGAGCTGCTTAAAAAACGGTTTAACAACAAGCGTCTCATTTTCCAAGCACATATCACGGAGATATTGGGATTAGATTGCATCGAGTCGTCATCAGCGGTAAAACTTCGAACCCTTTCGGATACGGTTAACTCCAACATGCGCGCTCTACAAAGCCTGGGCAACGTTCAGCAGATTGCGGGTTTCATTATCGTGCACAGTTTGCTGCAGAAAGTGGACAAGGCAACGCAGATCAGTTGGGAGGAGACAGCACCGATGGAAACTATTCCGACTTGTGAGCAGTTCTTGGAATTTCTGGATCGACGATGGTCAAAGGTTGGAAAATGTGGAACACGCTATGGCAACGTATACGCCTAGCTCTAAGGTGGGAAAAAGTAGTACAATCGTTAACACCAGCAGAAAGGCCTTTGTCGCTACTAACTCCAACACAAATAAATGTGTGTTTTGTGAGACCTTTGGCCACTTAATTTATAACTGTTCCCGTTTTGGAAATCTGTCTCCGCAACTGCGTCTACGAGAGGTAAAGAAGCTCAACCTTTGCATTAATTGCCTGTGTAAAGGTCATCGGCTAAAGGAGTGCAGCTCCACTACCTGCAACCGCTGCAAGGCCAAGCATCATACGCTTCTGCATTTTGAGAATCAGATTGACGGCTCTCAAGTTAACTTTGTTTCGCATCCGCCTGCTGCAAACCCTTCGGCAACACTTGTAGCCCAAAATCTTAGTCAAGACGTGGTGCTCTTGGCAACTGCTGTAATCAACATTAGAAGTCGTACTGGAGTTTTAGTCCCTTGCCGAGCGCTACTGGATTCTGGATCGCAGGTGCACATCATCACATCTCGTTTAGCTCAACACCTCCAGCTGCGCAAGCATCGCTCCCCTACTTTGATCTCAGGATTGGGGGAGTCTACTGTTGCCTCAGAAGGCTATTCAGCCGATATAAGTTTTCAATCGCGAGCATCTGCGTACTCTGCTGACATCTCAGTTCTCGTAGCTCCGTCTATAACTGGAAATCAGCCTAGCTACGATGTCAACACTGAGCTCTGGAATATACCCTCCAATATTCGCTTGGCTGATCCAGAGTTCTTCAAGGCGCACAAAATTGATTTGTTGATTGGAGCTGGCCTGTTTTTTGAATTGTTGTGTGTCGGTCAAATCAAAATCGCTCCTGGTTTGCCCATTCTTCAAAAAACTCAACTGGGCTGGATAGTGACAGGAGGAACTTCTTCAGCGAGCCCTGCCTCATTGATGGTCACTAGCTCGGTTCTGATGCCAAATCCAAGCCCAGATCACAAGCTTGATGAAATCGTTCGTCGGTTTTGGGAGGTAGAATCGTGTTCCCGTTTAGTCAACGAATCTACCAAGGAGGAACTTGATTGCGAAGCGCATTTTAAACAAACTTTTACTCGTTTGGACACTGGCGAATATTCGGTTCGCCTTCCAGTCAAGCATGCTGTGGATCTAATTGGAGATTCGTATCAGCAGGCATATCGTCGTTTTTGCAACCTGGAACGCAAATTAGAACGTCATCCTGGTTTGAAGTCGCAATATTCAGCATTTATCAAGGAGTATCTGGATTTGAATCACATGTCTCTTGTGGAGTCGCACATGCTAAGTCGCTGCAAGTATTATCTTCCTCATCATTGTGTTCTTAAGGAAGACAGCTCAACAACTAAGCTTAGAGTTGTTTTTGATGGTTCGGCCGTGTCTTCGTCTGGTTATTCCCTGAATGAAATCCTCATGGCAGGCCCAACTATTCAACGCAAGCTGTTCGCTACACTGTTGCAGTTTAGGACATTCCCAATAGCCCTGACTGGTGACATTAGCAAAATGTACAGGTGCGTTAGGATGGCTGAACCCGATTCCTATCTGCAATGTATCTTATGGCGTGATTCGGCTCATCAGGAAATTCAAGTTTACAAGCTGGATACTGTCACCTATGGCACAAAGCCAGCTTCCTTTCTGGCGGTTCGTTCCATGCAGCAATTAGCTATTGATGAAAGAAGATCATTTCCTGCTGGATCTAAAGTGATATTGAGCGATTTTTATGTAGATGATCTCATCACTGGAGGTGACTCTGCCGAGGAAGTAATTTATATTATGGAGCAAACAGTCAGCCTGCTTCGAAAGGGAAACTTTAAACTTAGGAAGTGGTGCTCCAACGATCCTCGCGTACTTCAACACGTTCCTGATGAGGAAAGGGAGACTTTTTTAAAATTTGACGATGGCACGGATGTCACGAAGACTCTCGGACTTGCGTGGGATCCAGCCTCTGACTGCCTTCTGTTCAACTTTTCGCCTATGAAAGCGCCTGGAAAGCCTAGCAAACGGTCTGTGCTGTCTACCATTGCTCGGTTCTATGACCCACTTGGACTTATCGGACCCGTGGTAGCCAAGGCCAAGATCTTTTTGCAGCACATTTGGAGAGAGCAATTGGATTGGGATGAGAGTCTTCCTGCTTCTTTGCACTGTTCTTGGAATAGCTTGTGTGCCGATATTTGCAACACAGAGCAAATAAAACTCCCTCGACTGGTCGTTGTTCCAAAGAGCATCATCGAAGTTCATGGTTTTAGTGATGCGAGCATTGAGGCTTACGGTGGATGCATTTACGTTGTATCCATTACAGAGGGACGGCGAATAGCTCATTTGTTGTGCTCTAAGTCTCGTGTGGCACCCTTACGAACTCTCACAGTACCAAAGCTGGAATTATCTGCTGCTGCACTGCTATCTCAACTTATTCGCGAAGTAGCTCAAATGAAGTTATTTAACTGCAGATACTATTGTTGGTCGGATTCGGCAGTTGTCTTATCCTGGATACGTGATGAGCCTTCGCGCTTCCAAACGTTCACTGCTAATCGGATATCTTTAATACAAGAGCTTACGACAGGAATGGAATGGCGCTACGTACCGACGGAATGCAACCCGGCAGACATTCTTTCTAGAGGAGCACTTCCAAGCGACCTTTTAGAATCATCGTTGTGGTCTCATGGTCCCGATTTCTTAACCAAAGGAGAGTGCGACTGGCCCGCATCATGTTTACCGGCCCGGACGCTTCCTGAGCTGCGGCAAAAGGTGCTAGTTACTGTCTCTAGATGCTCTGATGTCAGCTTAGGATGCAAGTTTGCAAATTCTTTTCATAACCTGCGTCGTGTCTTCGGATATATATATAAATTTCGCAATCGCATCAGGCATGCCAGTCTAACGGTAGATTGGATACACAAGGGCACTCAACTACTCTTGCGGAGCATCCAGATGGCAAATCTGAGTGATGAGTATAAGGCTCTTCAAGACGGACGGACTATCAAATCATCCAGCTCTATTGCCTCGCTTACCCCATTCATCGATGAGTTTGGACTTCTTCGTGTTGGTGGCCGTCTGAAACACTCGAGCCTGGATTTCGATGCTCAGCATCCGATCATACTGCCGGGACATCATCCTGTCACACGCGCCATCATCATGCATTTTCACCGGCGTCAGCTGCATGCCGGACCTCGTTCTCTGCTTGCTCATATTCGGCTACACTATTGGCCTATTGGTGGGCGTAAGACTGTCTCCAGCGTAACAACAAAATGCATTATGTGTTTTCGAGCAAAACCGGTCCTGGCTGAGACAATCATGGCTGATCTTCCCCGCGATCGTGTTAGTGGCTCGCATCCTTTCGCTGTCACTGGAGTGGACTATTGTGGACCGTTTTATTACAAGAGCGAGATTCGTAACAAAGGACCAGTAAAATGCTACATCTCGGTCTTCATTTGCTTCGCAACAAAGGCGGTGCATCTCGAACTGGTTCCTGATTTGTCAACAGCAGCCTTTCTCAATGCGCTTAAGAGGTTTATTCTTACCAGATGTAAACCTGTTCGCATATGGTCGGACAATGCGACAAATTTCGTCGGAGCCAAGAATGACTTAGCTGAACTCAAGCGACTCTTCCTCAGCGAGAAGCACATCGACTCTGTCCGAGAGTTTTGTGTCTCTGACGACATCGAATGGGAATTCATCCCACCTCGCTCACCACACTTTGGAGGACTTTGGGAGGCGGCGGTGAAGACAGCAAAATACCATTTCTATCGGTCGGTCGGACCCTCGGTTTTGCCCCTGGATGATCTGCGCACACTGGTTTGCCACATTGGGGCAATAATAAACTCTCGACCTCTTTTTCCACTTTCAGAGCACCCTGCAGATCTGGATGTGTTAACTCCTGCGCACTTCCTTGGCACTGCGCCACTCACACTTTATCCGGAGCCTGATGTCACCAAGCTAAACGTTAGCCGCCTAGATCGATGGCAGCGTATAGCTTATTATCAGCAAATTTTCTGGAATCGTTGGCGTGATGAATATTTAACGCTTCTTCAACAACGGTCCAAATGGAGAACATCCTGCCCGGGCGTTCACATCAACGATGTTGTCCTTGTAAAGGATGAAAACTTGCCACCCCTTAAATGGCCACTGGCTCGTGTGGTCGAGCTTGTTGCTGGTGCTGACGGCGTTTCCAGAGTAGCTGTTCTCAAGACGTCAACTGGAACAATAAAGAGAGCTGTGCGCAAGTTGTGTGCGCTTCCGAAAGAGGATGCTGTTGAAAGCCCGTGTCTTTCAACGGGGGGAGAATGTTTGGTTACGCAGGCGTCCGCGCCAAACAACAATTAAAGCAGCTTCTCTCTTTATATATTTTCTCTTTAATAAGTTATGCTCTGCGCAGCATAAAGAGCAAATTAACGTAACGATCATAACTGTTGTTTTGTATATGCTCATCGGCATTTCGTTTTATTGCATTTATTTTCATTTTGCTTGCCCTTTGCCTTTGCTGAGCGCAAGCAGCAGCTGCAATTCGGCAGCTAGTTAGTTCTTTTTCGTCAATCGAGAATTCAAGTCGCAAATTAATTCGAACAATTAAAAGTGTAAAGCTCAACTCGGAGCTTATAATTAACAATTGTAACTATTTTAATTTTGGCCACGAAGGCAAATAAACTTAATTTATAGAAAAGCAAATTTCGGTGCATTTCTATTTATTTGTGTGACTTTAAAAAATTCGATAGCTATTGAAAAAGCTCAATAGCTCAACAGTTGAATTTTACTCATATTCAAATACGACTGTGTTCCAGAACGCCAAATCCTTGCGCAAGTGGATTTTGGCGAACCTAATCCTAGAGCCTCTAGTTTTTGCGCTTGTAAATTGCATTTTCCGTTGTACTCGGGCCTTAAAGTCATGGTTGCGCAGAACTTGGAGCACAGTTCCCATACTGAACTTTTTCCTTATTTCATCCTGCACCTATTGAGTCAGTTTTTGAGCCGATAGCTTAAGATTTCCCTTTGAAATCTTGATGATCCCCGGCACGTCCTGCTCGGTGAAAATCGTGTTTGGTGCAATTCCGCCCTTGTCTACTGTCCGATTTTCGTCGACGAAACTCCAAATGATGCAGAATACTGTTGAGGGGTTTAGATTGACCATTTTAGCTATTTGGCGATATTAATATCCGATTTTTAAGTGTTCCAGGATGAGTTTCCTTTGCTCAATGGTAGTCAGTTTGCCCATGGTCCTTGTTGTTTTGTTGCACTCGAGATGCAGGATATAACTAAACTGACTATGAAGGATTGGTCTATTTATACCGAAAAAAATCAACTTTAAGTCAAAAAATCCGGGTTTTATGGCACCCAGGTGTCCATAAAGTACCTGGGCGGAAAGTTTGTGACCTATAATTTAGGTACTTTTTTACATAACCCGACCTAGTGGGTGGGGAAATCTCAATTTTTTAGGGTCATATATTAATTTTTGTGGTTAATATATGTACCTGCCATGTGTCTTTTGAATTTTTGAAAAATATTACATAATTACTTTATGGCACGCAATTAAAATATGTGCAAGGCACTGGGCCAAACAATATGTGAGCCACTGTATATAAATGCAACTCCCCCAAGTAAAAAGAACGCTACAAAAAGAAAAAAAATTACAATTAACAACAATCCTAAACACAATCAAAGCAAAAAGCCCTGCTGCCGACGGCGCAGAAGACCACAATAAATTATAAAAAAAATATAATATATAATAAACATCAAAATTCATATCTACGTTACAAAATCATTATTAGGTTAAGTGCAAATTTTTATACTATTATACCAGAATGGTAATAATTATACTATTATACCAGAATGATAATAATAATACTAATATACCAGAATGGTAATAATTATACTATTATACCAGAATGGTAATAATAGTATATTGGTTTTGTGCAATGTCCGTCATGCTGTCTGTCCGTCTGTCCGTCTGTCCGTCTGTATGAACGCGCGTTCCTCCGACACCCTTAGAGATAGAGACTTGAAACTTGGAATGTATACTGGAAAGTACCCTCAAAAGTTAAAGTGTCTTGGGTTTGGACCTACGTCCACTAGGGAGCTAGAAAATCGATAAATTCGATTTTAGCAAATCGATAAATCCCCATATCTCTTACAATTTAATGAATACAGTCACCAAATTTGGTTGGTAGGTTGTTGGCGAGGTCCTTGAAAGATCGGCATATGCCACGCCCACCTCCGACGCCCCCTTCACCCCCGCCCCTAAAATTTTCAAATGGCTATATCTTCCGCAGTTTTTGAGTAGGGAACGTCAAATTTGGTAGGTATATTACTGGTAGTCGCCTTTAAGAACCGATAACAAATTTGTGGTGCCACGCCCACACCTGCGCCTATAATCGACAATTCCGATTATTAATCGATAACACCGTATATCTCCGAACATTTTAAAGATAGAGTATCCAAACTTGGAAGGTAATTTCCTGGTAACCTCCTTCAAAGATTGGCATACCAATTTTTGGACCAAACGCCCACATCCGCCGCCCCCAGGAACTTCGTCCCTAGAAATTTAAAATGCGCATATCTGCCGTAATTTGCAAGCTAGAGTCGCAAAATTTTGCAGGTATGTTACTGGTGACTCCCCCAACGATCGGTAAAAAAATTGGATGGCCACGCCCACTCCACCTGCCTGAACCGATACACCTGTTGGTGTAAAACGATAAACCCTTATATCTCACGCAATCTGAAAACTTAAGTCACCAAATTTTAAAGGTATATTGCTAGTAACACCCTTCATAAATGTGGAAAAAAAATTTTGGACCACGCCCACTCCCGCCCACAAAAATCGATAAATGCCTGTATCTCCCGCAATTTAAGAGCTACAGTTACCAAACTTAGAAGGTATACTACTAAGATCGAACTCCAAAATTTTTTGGGCCACGCCCACTCCCGCCCCCGATAACGATAAACGATTAACTGTACACAAATTAAGGTATAATAGTATTCCGCTGTCGGTTACGTCCGACTGCAACGTTCTATCTTGTTTTATTTTTGTTTTGTTTGCTCGAATCAATCTCGTTCGCTGTGAGGAAAGTGTATAACGGGAAAGAAAACGGTGTACAGTGTGCATAAATGGGAAAGAGGGAATAAGTTAAAAAAACCAAACTTTTCCATACCAATCATTTTTATACTATTATACCAAAATGGTATAATTATACTATTATACAAAAATGGTATAATAGTATATTGGTTTTGTGCAATGTCCGTCATGCTGTCTGTCCGCGTCCGTCCGTCCGTCTGTCCGTCTGTATGAACGCGCGTTCCTCCGACACCCTTAGAGATAGAGACTTGAAACTTGGAACGTATATTGGAAAGTACCCTCAAAAGTTAAAGTGTCTTGGGTTTGCACCTACGTCCACCAGGGAGCTAGAAAACCACGATAATCGATTTTATCAAATCGATAAATCCACATATCTCTTACAATTTAATGGCTACAGTCACCAATTTTGGTTGGTAGGTTGTTGGCGAGGTCCTTGAAAGATTGGCATGTGCCACGCCCACCTCCGACGCCCCCATCACCCTCGCCCCTAAAATTTTTAAATGCTTATCTTCCGCAGTTTTTGAGTAGGGAACGTCAAATTTGGTAGGTATATTACTGGTAGACGCCTTTAAGAACCGATAACAAATTTGTGGTGCCACGCCCACATCTGCGCCTATAATCGGCAATTCCGATTGTAAATGGATAACTCCGTATATCTTCTAAAATTTTAAACATAGAGTAACCAAACTTGGAAGATAATTTGCTGGTAACCTCGTCCAAAGATTGGCATACCAATTTTTGGACCACGCCCACATCCGCCGCCCCCAGGAACTTCGTCCCTAGAAATTTAAAATGCGCATATCTGCCGTAATTTGCAAGCTAGAGTCGCAAAATTTTGCAGGTATGTTACTGGTAACTCCCCCAAAGATCGATAAAAAAATTGGATGGCCACGCCCACTCCACCTACCTAAACCGATACACCTGTTGGTGTAAATCCATAAACCCATATATCTCACACAATTTGAAAACTTAAGTCACCAAATTTTAAAGGTATATTGCTAGTAACCCCATTCATAAATGTGTAAAAACAAATTTCGACCACGCCCACTCCCGCCTACAAAAAACGATAAATGCCTGTATCTCCCACAATTTAAGTTAGTTAATTAAATAAATATAATTAATTTAAATGAAATAAATAGTAAAGCGCTATTTTCTTAAAAATGTTTTAGTTATACAAATCCATTATATCCTTATTTTTTCATGTATTGCATTTATGAATGCATTTATAATCAAATTCAAATAAAGTTGCCAGTACAAGTGAACTTTGTGACGCAAGTCCATTAATTTCAGCGTTGCCACTACATGCCAATTTAATTTTGGCGCAATGCTGCTTGTCTTGCAATTTGGTCACTCTGAATCGAGCGCGTCAAATTGTGCCACCTCTATTTTTATAAAATTTCTCAATTTTGTATAAAATATTAAATCTAGTAGTTCGATTCAATTTAATTGAATGAAACATAACCGAATTGACCAACAATTGAATTGAATCGAACTACTAGATTTAATATTTTATACAAAATTAAGAAATATATTATATTTATAAGAATTACATTAATTTATGTAATGGTATAATAGTATTTCGCTGTCGGTTGCGTCCGACTGCAACGTTCTATCTTGTTTTGTGTGCAGTCAAGAAATACTGTCCAAGTTTGCCTTTTTGAATGGGAACACATTCTTGCATATAAGCGAGCGTGGCTTTTAAAGACGGTGAGCAGAATTACACGGGAAGAGCAGACACAAAAGGCGTAGGAGTAGGCGTTGCCCAATGAAATTATAGAGAAGTTACCTAATAATCTTTCTACCCAGTTTGGTAACTAACTAACTTGAATTGCGGGGGACATGGGCAATTATCGGTTTTGTGGGCTGGAGTGGGCGAGGCCCAAAAAATTTTGGAGTTCGATATTAATAATATACCTTCTAAGTTTGGTAACTGTAGCTCTTAAATTACGGGATATACAGGCATTTATCGCTTACACCAACAGGTGTATCGGTTTAGGTAGGTGGAGTGGGCGTGGCCATCCAATTTTTTATCGATCTTTGGGGGAGTTACCAGTAACATACCTGCAAAATTTTGCGACTCTAGCTTGCAAATTACGGCAGATATGCGCATTTTAAATTTCTAGGGACGAAGTTCCTGGGGGCGGCGGATGTGGGCGTGGTCCAAAAATTGGTATGCCAATCTTTGAAGCAGGTTACCAGCAAATTATCTTCCAAGTTTGGTTACTCAATGTTTAAAATTTTAGAAGATATACGGAGTTATCCATTTACAATCGGAATTGCCGATTATAGGCGCAGATGTGGGCGTGGCGCCACAAATTTGTTATCGGTTCTTAAAGGCGACTACCAGTAATATACCTACCAAATTTGACATTCCCTACTCAAAAACTGCGGAAGATATAGCCATTTGAAAATTTTAGGGGCGGGGGTGATGGGGGCGTCGGAGGTGGGCGTGGCACATGCCGATCTTTCAAGGACCTCGCCAACAACCTACCAACCAAAATTGGTGACTGTAGCCATTAAATTGTAAGAGATATGTGGATTTATCGATTTGATAAAATCGATTATCGCGGTTTTCTAGCTCCCTGGTGGACGTAGGTCCAAACCCAAGACACTTTAACTTTTGAGGGTACTTTCCAATATACGTTCCAAGTTTCAAGTCTCTATCTCTAAGGGTGTCGGAGGAACGCGCGTTCATACAGACGGACAGACGGACAGACAGACGGACGGACAGACTGTCCAGCATGACGGACATTGCACAAAACCTATATACTATTATACCATTTTGGTATAATAGTATAAACAATACTTCTTACAGATTTTTCATTCTATACTGGACTATTCCCATTCCCAAGTAATACCAATAAAAACAGAAATTGCAGCGGTCGAAAACGGGACTTTCAATATCATCCATGTATTCGACATTTGATAATTTATCACAACAATTTCACGATTGTAACGGACCGTTTTTGTTCGGTGATTAAAGCGGATCTAAAACTCAGCTGAGCGGGTTCGTGCAACAAATTTATATTCGTTGCGTTTGCGATAATTGACAACACCAATATATTTAATTGTGATAATAATATTTTATTTTATTGCACTCGCAGTGGCTCTTCGGCCTTTACGTTGGATTTGTCACAATCACCTGTTCGCTTGAATCTGTCCAGGCTCCGCCGGGACTACAATTCTCGCGTGGCAAGGATCTTGTTTCGTCACCAATTTCAGGACCTCAGTATCCTGTGCGATCTGTGTGGATTGAGTGACGCGATGTATCACTCAAATGCCGACGCTTTACTTTCACTTTACTGCTTCTGTGTGGTTTTGGTTTCAAGCGATAGAAGCAGAAGGAGTGCAGTGCAAGTCAACTGAGAAAGTGAACAACAACTTTCTCTGTTGACTTGCGCTGCACTCCTTCTTCTTCTAACGCTTGACTTCACTGCTGCGGCGCTCCTTATATAGGTCAGCCAGTGACCTTTTTGTCGGGACTGTACCGAGGTGGCGTGATGTTTTTGCGGTGGCGTGATCTCTGGTAATTTTCCACTGCCATTTGCTGGCGCCGACCATTGTCGGCCGCTGGTGTGAGTATAGATGGCAGTATTGCACCCGCAATACCGTTGTCCGTTGTCGCAGAATTTCTATGATTTCAAAATATTTGAAAGGATCCCACAAAGTTGAAGAAAATATTAAGCTGTAGGGATCATTCGAGTTTGATTCAAAGATCCAACAAACACCTACAGGTGATAACTGTCGTCGTAGATCTCCAAATACTATGATAGAAATACCACCAAATGGAGAAGATTTTTTATAAATTTCCAAAATTCTACTACTTCTTCATTACTAATATTTTCCTCGTTTTCGAGCACTGCTCTACTTGTAGCATCCTGAATATTTAATTCGATTTGTTGGAACTAACTCCAAGTTTTGGCTACAAAATAGTTCGCAATCCCGATTTACCAATTCGAAACTCATCTCTACATGGCACAACATAACTTATTCCCGAAAATAGTTCCTTCTATCAGAATTAATATTAAATCTTCTTTGTCGGATAAAACACGGACTTAGCCTTTTTCTAACAAAACCACTAACGTCGCGAAGAGCGAAAACTAATGTTTCATGAAGTCGGGGTTTTTCGATATCATCATCAACATATTGGCGAGTACCACTAAGCCATTTGCTAAAACTATAATAAAAAGCAGCAAAATCAGCTAAATGTCCTTATTACAATTTTCTGTCGAGTCAACGTGTAAGTTTTGCAATTGGGATAAGTATTCTACTTAAGTATTCAAGCCCGCTGCTCTGGTAAGGAAGTATTTATGTATACTTCAGCGTTGCCGACAAATGCATACCTAAACAGCAGTAACCGGCCTCCTGGGCGGATATTTCCGTACCCGAAATAAATTTATGACCTATGTGCTGTAACTTCTGCTTTATATTTACATTGCCTCTACTAATATCACTAATAGCTTGGAAATTCCCCTCTAATACTTGTGAATCTAATTAAGGACGTAACTGCAGCAAGCGTAGGAAGCACAGTATGAACTGAATATCAATATTGGCTCGCTGTAGTTGAAGAAGGTGAGTATTGTCAGCGTTAAGCTTAATAGCGGTAAATTATCGCTTTAAAAATATTTTAAGTTTCTTTAAAGTTGACCTAAGTACAATTATGTAACACTCATAACTAATGTTAAGTTGATTGTGGGACAAAAAATTATTAAAATTTCTTAGAAATTCTATATTTTTACGTTCAAACGAATACTGTTAAAAGATCTGAATTTTTTCCAAATTTTTGGAGCATCATCAACAAATGGGAATAAAATCTCTGTTTGTGGTATGGAATACCGAATACACATATTTGTTTGGACCTATCTTCTCGCCTGCAGGAATTGTGATTGTGAATTTGATACTCAAACAAGTAAGAACGCTGTAGTCGAGTCAGCTCGACTACCATGTACCCTGAACCAAGCTTTTAATGCATTATAGGTTTATCGGTTTTGGGGGCTGGAGTGGACGTGGCCCGATCTTAGTAATATACCTTCTAAGTTTGGTAACTGTAGCTCTTGAATTGCGGGAGATACAGGCATTTATCGTTTTTTGTGGGCGGGAGTGGGCGTGGTCCAAAATTTTTTTCCCACATTTTTGAAGGGTGTTGCTAACAAGGTTAGGTTAGGTTAGGTTTGACGGCTGGGACCTGAAAAGGTCAGCACACATAGACCAGTTTTAATTTGACCACTTGTGGTGCCGTGGATCTAAGTCCTGCTCCGAGAAAAACTCATGGAAAAATTTGGATCAGTTGAACCAACAAGTCGCATTTATGAATTTTGCGATTTTTGCTGGTCTAATGTGCGACAGCTGCGTTAAACCGGATAGGAGGTGACTTCCTAAGAAGGTGGACCGTCTTTTTGCTAGAGCTGGGCAGAGACAGGGGAAGTGTTCCGGAGATTCCACTTCTTCCTCGTCTCTGCAGCATGGTATGTGAAGCCTACAGGCATGAGAGCCCGCTAGCCAGTGACCAGTAATTGCCGGATCACGGCGGAACAATTATTGCTGTTTAGATTGCACAGTTCTTTACTGCTTGCTATTATAATTTGGCCAATTTTGGAGAGCAATACGACTACAGTTGGCGTTACGCCATTTGTCGTTAGACCTGCATCTATTGGTCTCTTTGATCATGAGCTTGCAGGTAGCTAGGGGCATGCTTACACCTTCCTTTCCGGTGAGGAGTGGTAGCAAAGTACCTTTCCTAGCTAGCTCAGCAGCTATGCAATTGCCTTCAATGTTGCTGTGCCCTGGCACCCATATTATGCTAATAGCATGCTGCTCTGCCATCTCTTGAAGAGATTTGCGGCAGCATGTCACTGTTGTCGAGTTTATTGACATTGCACTTAGGGATTTAATGGCCGCTTGGCTGTCAACGTAAATGTTAACGTTCGCCCCCGCCTACAAAATTATCGAGTTTAGACCCGTCTGTGTAGAACTCTACGGTCGCTGATGGACCAGGGGTTCCGTGTGCGCATTCTTCTCTTTGTGGGAAGAGGGTGCAGTAGTCCGTTCTGATGGGTATATCGGGTCTCCCCATCAGAATGGAGGCGTGGCCTTTGTTTTGAGTTGTCCACGATATGGATTCCCTAGTTGCTTTAAATGTCTAGGATGGCATCGGGTGTCTCATTTGGAGTGGAGCGAAGCGCTCCTGAGATACACAATTCGGACATCCATTGAACCTTGTTTAGTTGTTTTATAGTGGCTTGATTTTTAAGGCAGGGCCACCATACTATAACCCCATATAGAAGAATGGGCCTAATAATGGATAGGCCAAACTCCATCTGAGTCCTATGGATTTCTTACAGGTAAAAAGGGCTACTGTTGCTTTCCGAGCCCTTGTCTGAGTGTTTGAATTCCAGTCCAGTTTCCTGTCCAGTGTCAAGCCTAAAAAGCTGGCACTGGATTTGAAGAAAAGGGTCGTATTATTTAGTCTTGGAGGGACGAGGGAAGGAATTTTGTATTTTCTAGTAAAGAGCACAAGTTCGGTTTTCGTGGGGTTGACACTTAGACCGCAACTACTTGCCCAAGATGACAATATCTTTAATTTTCCTGTCATCAAGTCACATAAGGTTTGAGGGTACTTTCCTCTGAAGATGACGGCAACGTCGTCCGCATAGGCGACTGTCTGTCAGCCACCCCCCTCCATGTCACGTAGCAGCTTGTTAACTGCTAGGTTCCATAGGAGAGGTGATAGGACTCCCCCTTGGGGCGTTCCTCTACTGACGTATCTGGAAAGGGTAGACGATCCAAGTGTAGATGTCACAATCGTACGTGTGAGCATTTGATTGATCAATCCTACCAAACCGGGGTCAACCTCCAGACTCGTCAGTGCTCCAGTTATCGCTTCTGGGACGACGTTGTTAAAAGCACCTTCGATATCAAGGAAAGCTAGGAGGAATTTGTCCAGTCTTGAAGACTTCACCAAAGATCGTGTTTAGCCAGCTAATGGCTAAATCGCCCGCCTTTTGCAGTTGAGCCGGGCATATATTATCGTGGCCCGGGGATTTTAACGGCTTGAAGCTATTAATCGCCCATCGTATATTTTCTTTGCTGAGGATAGGTATCATTGAAGCAATTGCACCTGACCCAGAGCTATCATTTGTTAAGGGTTGCTTAGAGCACACTGGAAAATGGATCTTAAGGAGGATATCTAAGGAATCCGAACTTGAGTCGGACCAAGAGTTGTCATCTCTCTTACGATAACCTAAGATGGGATTCGTTTTGGATAGAATCTTCCTGAGCCTTGCGGCTTCACTGGTTGATTCTATCTCTGTGCAGAAGTCTACATTACTAATCTCTAGATTTGAATTTAATATGAAAGACAAGAGTGACTCACCCCTTAGATTTATGTCCGTGCTCCCCCACTGAGTGTGGTGATTAGGCCTACTTTTTTCCTCTCGCACTCCTGGACAAGGGACTTGACCTTGTCGTCGGGTGGCTGATCCGGGCTGTCATGAGCCAGGTAGGACGACAGCAGCCTTATTGGGGCCGTGGGTAGCTCCAGGCTTACTGCCGTGTTGTCGCAATTGCTGAAATTGTTGAGCAGAAATATGTTGAGGTGTTTCTTAGCTAAAATGCAGGTTCTTGTTTTACCTCTAATGAGCTTATAATCCTTGTTGCTTAGTCCGCAAACCATATCTCCAACCATCCAGGGCTCTTGGACCAACGCAACATCGACTCCGCCTTTTAGTAGGCGAAGCGTAAGGGCAGCAGATGCTGCTTTACAGTGGTGGAGGTTAATTTGTAGAAGTCTTAAAGACATCTACAGAGTTTACCCCCACCACCGTTACGTCACAGTCATCATCGTCGGACAATGACAATTCGTCTTGATCGATTTCCCGACACAAGGCCTCGAGGCCTCGTGTCAGTGTCGAGTCATCTGAGATGTAGCCGGTCGATTCAACGTCAACCTCTGGCAACACAGTGGGAGGTTCCTTTCCGACTGGCTTGTCGGTGGACTCCATCCCCATCAGCTGCTTCCGACTCCTTAATGGTGGTGGAAGAGATGCCAAGACTCAGCCGTCCTTTATCCGCTTCAATTGGTCCCAGTGACTCCTTATTTAGGAGCATTACTGCTTTACTCTTAGGGCCTTGTGAGGCCTCTACTTTAACTATCCTCCAATCGTGGGTGGGTAGCGACGGGTTGCAGATTTGCAACATTTCGAGCACTTCCTCCGGCTTCATATTCGCTGGTAGCCAGATCCGTGCTCTCGGTCTACTCGGGCCTTTATTCCAGTCAAATGCGACTAGGTTGGCCCCTTTGTATACCTCTCCAACGCTTGCCACTGCCGCCTTGTAGATCTTGACGGAGTGCTTGTTTTCACAGGCAATTACTTTGATATTGCCCTGGTACCACCCCACGTCTTCGCAGACTGGCGGTGGTCCTGGAGCATCACGTATCAGTTTGAGGCAGCAGGCCGTCAAGGCCCCCTCCACCCATGTTCATTGATTCCTACGAATCCTTCCCTCCGGATTGCCTTCGTCGAGAATCCCTTTCCTTGGCGATCTCGGCGAAGGAACGTCGTGGTTGGACCCTGGCTGCATGGCCACTGGTCCTGGTGTTTCCTGCGAGCGCTGCCTTTTAGTTTGGCTCTGCGCTGGTTTTGTGATATTAATATCGAAGGTAGGCAGTTCTTCCTCCACACCAGCTCCTCCTAGAGGTTTAGCTGCACTATTGGCGTGCTTCACCTCATTGTGCTGCTGTGCGTGTTGGTCGCACCACCCGCCACTCTTGAACCTCCGGCAAGACCGACCGGCTTGATTGCCTTGTCAGGTCTGATGTGGCTTTGGCCAGGCTTAGGTTCCACTGCCGCCGCTTTATTTGGATTTCTCCATTCCGGTTTTGGGAGAGTTTCGGACTCTGAATTTTTGTTTTTATTGTTTTCTGGATCCATAATTAAATCCCACGAGTTGCGGAGGAAGGAAAGTCCGCCTGCACAGAGATCCGCGATGTGCAGGTAAGGCTAGTTAATATCGGAGGTCGCCAGGTATCCGATATGCTCCGTAAGCGACTGGGCTATTTTTCGGGCCCCCAGCCAGGCTGACTTTCGGCACGGGTCGCATACACCTTAGTCCGGCCCTACATCAACTATGATAAGCTCCTTAGCCAATGACATGCCTATATGAAGAGCAGGTCAGAGGTTCAGGTAGCAGATCTTAGCTAGCATCAGTCTTATTCAGACCACTGAAATGCTATTTCCAGTTGGCACCCTCGTGGAGGGTTCGGTTGAGGAAATTTTGCCGACCTGTTACTAGCAATATACCTTTAAAAATTGGTGACTTAAGTTTTCAAATTGCGTGAGATATATGGGTTTATTGATTTACACCAACAGGTGTATCGGTTTAGGTAGGTGGAGTGGGCGTGGCTATCCAATTTTTGTATCGATCTTTGGGGGAGTTACCAGTAACATACCTTAAAAATTTTACGACTCTAGCTTGCAAATTACGGCAAATATGCGAATTTTAAATTTCTAGGGACAAAGTTCCTGGGGGCGGCGGATGTGGGCGTGGTCCAAAAATTGGTATGCCAATCTTTGGAGGAGGTTACCAGCAAATTACCTTCCAAGTTTGGTTACTCTATCTTTAAAATGTTCGGAGATATACGGAGTTATCGATTTACAATCGGAATTGTCGATTATAGGCGCAGGTGTGGGCGTGGCACCACAAATTTGTTATCGGTTCTTAAAGGCGACTACCAGTAATATACCTACCAAATTTGACGTTCCCTACTCAAAAACTGCGGAAGATATAGCCATTTGAAAATTTTAGGGGCGGGGGTGATGGGGGCGTCGGAGGTGGGCGTGGCACATGCCGATCTTTCAAGGACCTCGCCAACAACCTACCAACCAAAATTGGTGACTGTATCCATTAAATTGTGAGAGATATCAGGAATTTACTGCTATTGGAAATCTAAATATATCGATAATTCAGAAACTGAGGCAGTTATCGATAAAAATAAAGCAAACTTGTTCTGAGCCTGGTACACGAGAACATATATTCCAAGTTTGAATGCAGAAAGCGTT
>JAWNLS010000260.1:0-22157 GCA_035042185.1 Drosophila kambysellisi
TGCGAACGCTGAGGAGCTTCGCTAAATCAATTGTAAAAGTGCAATAAATAAATAATTCAACAATTATCAGAATAAATATATTTGTGGTTATTAATTTTCGCAAACGCAATTATTACAAATTTGTTGCACGAACCCGCAGCTCGGCTGAGTTTTAGCCCAGCTATTAACCACCGAATTAAAAAGGTTCGTTACAGAGCATTAGACGATATACTAAGGGATCACGTCGGAAAAATCTGCTACGTCTATATTGAAGACATCGGCAAAGCCATGGGTTCTCATTAAAAATATGTTTACACCATATGACGAGCTGACTGCGTTAGCAGATGGTATCACAGGCAGCGTCGTAATTAAAATAATCTTAAGACATGGTATCTGTACACGTATAGATAACGATTGATTGTTGAGGTCAACTCGTAAATAGCATAACTAGTCCTAAGCAAACATTATCGTCTAAGAATTCTGTGTTTAAGCAATGCATTTTTACTCAGTTAAGTCAGTGTCTTTTATAGTCTTAGATTATTCATAAAAGTCTATTCACTCATTTCTACCATCGCACTTACTGTGCGCAACGAAGAACCTCCCTCTCCGTAAGTACAACTAGTTACAAGTGATATTTGCGACGTCTTTTAGTAGGAAGTTTATGTGCTGTTTTCCTTAATATATACAGAATCTTTAATCGCACATATCTCCTGCGTTAGCGATGCTCTGTAAGTCTCATGCGCTTTGGCTATAGCTAAATTAATTGCCGATTTCAGTTTACTGGGCAACTCGATTTCGCTCCTGGTATGTTGTGTTGTTGATGAAATGCCAGCTACCTCTTCTCGACCATGAACGCCGACTTAATGGGGAGTACTCTCCAGTTCCTCTGTGGGTTTGTTAGTTTGTGCGCGAGAGTAGTAGTTTATATATACATATGTATACATGCATAAAAAGGAACATATTTGACTAACCTAATCTCTAAATCAAAATGGTATTCTAACAATAATGATGAGATTTAAGCTATCACTGGAAATAGACTCATCAATCACTGAAACTCAACACAAAATTCAACACTCTCGCAAATACTATTTAAACATTTAGACGGGTAAAACACTTATTAATTCTTCTAGATCGCCTACAAGTGATCATCTCTATTCTGAAATATAATCTACTACTATTGTCGGAGCGCGTTTTCAAAGATGGACTAAAATTTAATTTCTTTAAAAAACAAATTTTAATTAATCCATCATCAAACTCTATTTTTCTATTTAGCTCCAGATCCACTTCAGCGGCAACGTGGCTCGTCCTTTCCCCGGCTCACGGACCAGCTAATCTTCACTTCACTCCTGTTTGTGGCAGCGATGTACTCAGCATAGTAGGAAGCTAATCCACGGTCCAACTAAAAATTGCTCTTTCTTTCCACTGGCACAGAACGCAAAGTTATTTTGTACAGCGTTATAAAGTTTATTCACAAGCGTATCCAATATATTTGATTCTATTAAGACTAGAAGCCAAATGCTTAGTCTTTCAACAACAATAGTAACTAACGATAGATGCGCGAAATGAAGATTTGAAGCCTATTGCTAAATCTTCTCAACAACGAGAATAATTACACCGATCGATCTGTTAGCGTTATGCGAACCAAACTCTAACAATCAAGTATTAATTATCAACTCCAAGAGTAGAGTGTAAACTCACTAGCTGCAGCAGACGGCGGATCAACGAGCACCCTTTGTAAAGAGAGAGAGCGCTGTACAAGAGAGCGCGGTAAAGAAGAGAGCGGCAAATAAGAGCGCTAATAACGCTGGCTGCTGCAGGTCGAACTGCACTTAATATAATTTGCATGTTAAAGTGCAACTAAAACTACTCTATATTGTAACGAACACTCACGATGTTGATTCGTCTGGCACACTCTGTCTACTTTTTGGACGGCCGTGCTCATGGAAAGGTGGCGTGTGTTTTGTGCTGCACGAACAAACGGTGACCCATACAATATGGAAACAGACTGAAATATTTATAACCTATCTACCTATCTAACTAAAATAGTATTGTTCTCCATCTCCACCCACACAACCATGTAGGACCAATCACAATTTAGTATCCTACCCTGAAAAGCATGCGGTGTTGAAACCTAAGGTGCCTTTAAATAAGAACAATTAGTTCATATTGAATTCGTTATATAATTTCGATAGTTTTAGGTAGATGTATATAAGTTAACAATAAAACATTCGCTCCCGCCTCGACCACATTTCGCTGATGCAGCACACTCGTCATGGCGTACCCAGCGGTCAGTGACACTTGGTCACATTGGTGTTCGGCATCGTTCTTTTATTCGGGACATTTGGTCACACGGATATTTGGCATTTCACCTTTTTGGGGCACTTGGTCACACGGATATTGGCATTTCCCCTTTTCGGGACACTTGGTCTCACGGAGTTTTGGCTTCTTCCCTTTCCGTTTTGGCGTTGGCTGTGAGCAGATCGTTCCAGCTTTACAATCCACCATTGTGGTGTGCATCATCAATTATCATAGACTCCTCATTATTGGATACTCCTCAGCGTTGAATAATATTTGCTGTAGCACTTATATTTAACCGCACAATTAAATAATTAATTACGCAACAGAATAATGAATATAAATGTATGAAACAAATATATTTAATAAGTGTAGCCTATAAGATATTGAATATTGAATTTCGAACTTAAAATAAAAAACTTAATAAGAATAATTTATACATATATAGGGTATTTCATGTCTTATTTTCTAAGCTCAACATTATCTTTACATTTAGTTAATGATACGAATTTGAATAAATATAAATATAGGATTGAAAATAAATGTACTTTAAGTCCTATGGCGCTGTTACCAAGATTTGCATCTCATGATGCGGATGTATCCGGCTATGCCGTACTCACTACTAAATTATCCTTTGGAATCCATCGATGTCAGCAGTCCTGCTGCTTGTTGTTGTTGTTGTGACGGTTGTGATGTTGTTGTTGTGGTAGCGGTTGTGATGTTGTTGTTGTTGTTGTAGCAGTTGTGATGTTGTTGTTGTGGCGATTGTGATGTTGTTGTTGTGGCGTTTGTGGTGTTGTTGTAGATTTTTGTTGTTTTGGATTTTTGTTGTTATTGTGGATGTGGGTGCGGCTTCTATGTGGTTGTTGTTGTTGTACCTTTGGTGTTGTTGTTGTGGAGGTTTTAGTTCTTGTTTTGTGGATGAGGGTGCGGCTTGTATGTGGTTGTTGTTGTTGTTGTTGCTCATGATGTTCTTGTTGTGGTTGATGTTTTTATACTATTATACCTTTTTTATTATACCAAAGAGGTATAATAGTATATTGGTTTTTTTTGAAATGACCGTCATGTTGTCCGTCCGTCTGTCCGTCTGTATAAACGCGCGTTCCTCCGACACCCTTAGAGATAGAGACTTGAAACTTGGAACGTATACTGGAAAGTACCCTCAAAAGTTAAAGTGTCTTGGGTTTGGACCTACGTCCATTAGGGAGCTAGAAAATCGATAAATTCGATTTTAGCAAATCGATAAAACCCCATATCTCTTACAATTTAATGAATACAGTCACCAATTTTGATTGGTAGGTTGTTGGCGAAGTCCTTGAAATATCGGCATGTGCCACGCCCACCTCCGACTCCCCCATCACCCCCGCCATTAAAATTTTCAAATGGCTATAAGTAGTAGGGAACTGGGGATGCTATGACAGGAAGTGGTTTTGAATTTTAATTGCCTCATTATAGGTCATAAATAATTGATTTTGGAGTGGGGGTGACAGGTGTGCGACCTTTTTAGAAAAATTTGTGGTTTTCGGTCACGTGCGAGACATTTATAATCGTAGGGCCTGGATTTATGGGTGACCATTTTTATTTGTGGTTAGGATCGGGAGGAGGGGGAGGATCAGCAGTACTTGTGTGTGCGTACGTGATTGTATTTTTTAAGGAGATTGTGTGCAACACGTGTAGCATGTAACCTATAGTTGATTTTAAGGGTAAGAGGAAAAGCAATTGTTACTTCTCTTTTCTTACCTTCTTTCTCATTGGCTAGAAATCTTAGGACACCTCATACCTGAATGTTTTCCCACATCAAGATCAGCTAGCAGGTATCGCACAAGTGTGTAGGTATATGAGTTGATTTTTAAGGGTTGGTTCATTGGTAAGAGGAAAAGTAATTGTTACCTCTCTTTTCTCACCTTCTTTCTCGTTGGCTAGAAATCCTAGGATATCTCACACCTGAATGTTTTCCAACATTATAATTACAGAATATTTTAAGGTAACTATTGATCAGTTGGTACTTCACACGTACTTTTGTCACGAGCTGCTACCTTTTGTGTGTGTGTGTGTTGTGTTCTCACCCTTTTTACAGTGCACTCTCTTTGAGTGACACTCCCTATGATAATTTCATAGAGTCTTCATGGTGATTAAGATTTATAAAACCTTAGTAGTTTTCGAACTATTCATTCGACATCTCATTCGTTTCGCGTGTTAAAAGTGAAAAAGAAAAAAAAAACTCAAAAAATGTCTTTCAATAAGAACAACTCCATCAACTCCATCGAGGGCTTCCAATACATCGCTCGGAATAACTCGGCTCATGGACAGAGCCGTCCCAACTATTTCGACAATTCGACCTCCATAGTCAACGATTATGGATCAACTACCACCACCAACACCAAGGTCTGTACCGCCTGCAATATGCAAATTGCATCGTCCAAGTGGAGCGCGCATCTTAGATCTAATTCGCAAAAGATGCTTGTGTTTACACCTGTGAATACCCAGGTGAAACTGATTTCAAGCGGCTTCAAAAAACGAATTGCAACATTCTGCTATGAAAATAAACATATGAATTTGCTAGAACCAGCAGAGTTTCTGAGTGAGGCAGCCAAAGAAATGCTCCCACTAATACAGAATGTGCTAATCACCCACACGGCCTGTACAATTAATCTAGAACTCTTTGCAGAGTATATCAAATTCACCGATGATGAAATGATAATGAGCATCAAGTCACATCAATCGAATATGTGTGTCTTAACAACATCAAGTAATCTAGAAGAGATCATCAAAAACCATTCACTAACAATTTGTACAAAAATGGAAGAATTCCAAGAAAAGGACAAATGGTGGACAATGACCCAAATATTAAGGCTGGAGATTAACATCAACAAATATACTCCTTTAAAAGTTTCAAGCTATATTTAAACGCCGAAGGGATTAAAAAACAAAAAAGCTATTATAAATGTAAAAAATAGTGATACATTTTGTTTTAAATGGGCATTGGTATCAGCCCTTAAAGTACCAGCAAACAATCAACCGGCAAGGTGCTCTGCTTATCAAGTTGACGCCATTGCGAACTCGCTGTTGACGCTATCAGCTTTTTGATAGCTATATTTAAAATAAGTACACACTTATTTCACAACGTTATAAACTTTATTCACAAATGTATTAGATTAATTATTATTAATCGTTAGAGTGTTATAGACTAGAAGCCACTTGCTTAGTCTTTCAACAACGACAGAGTATATAATTTAGTCCCGCTCGAGTTATGCGAACCAACCTTAATTAACAACGATAAATAGTCAACTGTGACAGAGTGTAAACTCACTAGCTGCAGCAGTCGGCAGATCAGCGAGTGCCCTTTGTATAGAGAGAGAGAGAGAGAGAGCGCTGCAAAGGAAAGCGCGGTAAAGAGGAGCGCTGATATCGCTGACTGCTGCAGTTTGAACTGCGCTTAACATAATTTGCATGTGTAAATGCAACAACAAATACTCTATATTTTTTGAGCCGCGCAGGGCACTAAATGTGCATCAAATTAATAACAACCTAATTTGCTGCTGACGCCAACACTCGTTAATAAAAATAAATGAGACTCTTAATCTCAATTTTACCAATTTGGAATTTCCACTACTTGTGGACCAAATAAAAATATTTGAGGCTCAAAATTAAAACATTAGCATCAATGTTTTTGGTTTTGATGAGGAAACTGGTGCAGTCAATGGACCATTATACGTGACGGACGAGGAAAAAGAAACGCACATAAACCTTATGTTGTTGGAGGCTGAAGAGCCTGCACATTTTGTATGGATAAAGAATTTGTGAAGGTAATATTTTGAAATGAAAACCCTTTTAGTATAAAACAATATTTTTCATTTTTACCCATTTTTATACTATTATACCAGAATGGTAATAATTATACTATTATACCAGAATGGTAATAATAGTATATTGGTTTTGTGCAATGTCCGTCATGCTGTCTGTCCGTCTGTCCGTCCGTCCGTCTGTCCGTCTGTCCGTCTGTCCGTCTGTATGAACGCGCGTTCCTCCGACACCCTTAGAGATAGAGACTTGAAACTTGGAACGTATATTGGAAAGTACCCTCAAAAGTTAAAGTGTCTTGGGTTTGGACCTACGTCCACCAGGGAGCTAGAAAACCGCGATAATCGATTTTATCAAATCGATAAATCCACATATCTCTTACAATTTAATGGCAACAGTCACCAATTTTGGTTGGTAGGTTGTTGGTGAGGTCCTTGAAAGATTGCCATGTGCCACGCCCACCTCCGACGCCCCCATCACCCCCGCCCCTAAAATTTTCAAATGGCTATATCTTCCGCAGTTTTTGAGTAGGGAACGTCAAATTTGGTAGGTACATTACTGGTAGTCGCCTTTAAGAACCGATAACAAATTTGTGGTGCCACGCCCACACCTGCGCCTATAATCGAAAATTGCGATTATTAATCGATAATTCCGTATATCTCCGAACTTTTGAAAGATAGAGTAACCAAGCTTGGAAGGTAATTTGCTGGTAACCTCCTCCAAAGATTGGCATACCAATTTTTGGACCACGCCCACATCCGCCGCCCCCAGGAACTTCGTCCCTAAAAATTTAAAATGCGCATATCTGCCGTAATTTGCAAGCTAGAGTCGCAAAATTTTGCAGGTATGTTACTGGTAACACCCCCTAGGATCGATAAAAAAATTGGATGGCCACGCCCACTCCACCTCCCTAAACCGATACACTTGTTGGTGCAAATCGATAAACCTATATATCTCACGCAATTTAAAAACTTAAGTCACCAAATTTTAAAAGGTATATTGCTAGTAACAACCTTCATAAATGTGGAAAAAAAATTTTGGACCACGCCCACTCCCGCCCACAAAAAACGATAAATGCCTGTATCTCCCGCAATTTACTTAACAGAATACTTAACATATGCTGTTAATTTTGGCGCAATGCTGCTTATCTTGCAATTTGGTCACTCTTAATCGAGCGCGTCAAATTGTGCCACCTCTTTTTTTATAAAATTTCTCAATTTTGTATAAAATATTAATTCTAGTTTCTAGTAGTTCGATTGTTAAAATTCAAAACTAACGGCGATATTTTTTTAACGCGATAGTTTAATCGCATGCTCACAACAGCTCTACACGAGTCAAGTTAGCATCACAATAGAAACACGAGAATTTAGTCCGATTAATATAAATATAAATTTATAATTATTTAAATATATTTTATATTTCTAATATATATATGTATATATATATTAATATATTATATTTATAAATATTAAATTAATTATGTAATGGTATAATAGTATTTCGCTGTCGGTTGCGTCCGACTGCAACGTTCTATCTTGTTTCATATACTTTCAGGCTTGTAAGAAGACAAATTACATCCCACAAGGCCCATCTGTATTTCTGCAAGACGTGCCTCAACTTTTCCCACAATGAGAAGATGCATCTCGAACATCGTCAACAATGCGGGAAGGTAGTTTCAAAGCTACCATCTGAAGACAAGGCAAGTCTTAGTTTTAAAAATTTTAATCGTAGTCTAGACATACCGTTTGTTGTATATGCAGATTTCGAGTGCATCCTCACCCCCCTCAATTAACAACTTAGCGAGAATGTTATAGCAACTTCTCAACATATTCCAATAGCTTATTCTTATATTATAAAGTGTGCTTTTAACTCAGCTTTAGATAAGTTAATTTTAGAGACTGGGGAAAATGCAGGAGTAAAATTCATCAACTCTCTTATCAGAGATGTATGTGATATTTACACACATTATTTATCCAGCAATAAGCCAATAGGTATGTCTAATGAAGAAAAATTTAGTTTTAGATATGCATATAATTGTCATATCTGCGAAAAGAGATTAGGCATTGAACGTGTTAGGGACCATTGTCATTGTGCGGTTCATATAGAGGGGCAGCACATAATGTCTGCAACATTAATTTCCAAATTGCACCTTTGGTCCCTGTGTTTTTTCATAATTTTTCTAAATATGATGCGCATTTATTCGTTAGGGAATTGAATAAAGTCGAAGGGGAAATAAAAGTACTTCCCCTTAATAAGGAGTTGTACATTTCACTTTCAAAATATATAATTTAGACATCTTTACATTTATGGCAACAAGTCTAGATGCGCTGTGTAGCAATCTAGATATACAAAATTTCATTAATGTTAAAAAATGTTTCCCGGAGATATTGAATTTGATTTAATGCGTAGGAAGGGGTCATATGAGTATATCGACTCAGGGAGCAAATTGAATGAGTCAGCTCTTCGACCTAGAGAAATTTTTTTTAATAGTTTAACAAACAAAGAATGTTCAATGGAGGATTATTCCCACGCACAAAGAGTCTGGACCTAAGGTCTAAAACCAATTATCCCATTCACTATAGAAACCTTCAGCAATGTCTAAAAAATTGATTATTATAAACAAAAATTCATAAGATTTTAGAATTTAAACAATCTCCCTGGCTTAAAAAGTACATCGACTTAAATACACACTATAGAACATTGGCAAAAAATAATTTTGAAAAAGACTTTTTCAAATTGCTTAACAATGCTGTCTATGGAAAGACAATGGAAAACGTTGAAAAACGAAAAGATATTAAATTGGTCACTTCGTGGGAAACCACAAATTGCAATAGGTTGGGTGCTCGTGCCCTTATTGCCAACGCCAGTTTCCATAGTTCTGCCCAATTTTCAGAAGACATGTATGCAATTCAAATCAATCGTCTCCTCAATGTTTATGATAAGCCACTGTATTTAGGTTTTGCTGTTTTGAAACTATCAAAATGGCAATGTATGATTTTCATTATAATTATATAAAGCCAAAATACCAAGAGAAAGTCTTATTAAACTATATGGATACAGACTCATTCATATACGAGTATTCTATTGAGACTAATAATTTTTATAAAGATATTGCAGAAGATGGCAGTATTGCACCCGCAATACTGCTCCAACACCAACGGTACATATCCTTATGGATATGTGTGTCAGACACGGTCAAATGGCTGACTACCTGCGCTAGAAAAGGAGAGGACGAAAGAGAGCGAATTCGCCGCAACTGCATCGGGGCCGGATTTCCGCCTGATCGACAGTTGCTGTGAGGAGCCATGGTATATGCCATGGTATATGTGTGAGGTCGAAGCTTCGTTATCAGATTATCGCAAGACACTCTTTCTCGGTCGCAGAGTAGTTACGATCTGCACCATTTAAAAAACTGCTGGCGTACGATATGACCCGTTCGCCCTCCTCTGAGTTTAGGGTCAATATCGCTCCCAAACCATAATTACTTGCATCCGTCTGCAAGCAAAATGGTTTTGAGAAATCTGGGCATGCTAACACAGGTGATTGTGTCAGCTTTGCGTTGACTTTCTCGAAAGCTTTTTCGTGCTCCTCGGTCCATTCCCATTTCGTACCTTTCTTTAGCAGCGTATGTAGTGGGTGTACGGTGGTGGCAAAATCTGGTACGAAGCGTCTGTACCATGATGCCTCTCCCAAGTATTGTCGTAGTTCTTTGACGTTTCCAGGGGGCTTCAGTTCGGCGATGGCAGCTACCTTGTCCGGATCCGTGCGTATCCCTCGGTCAGTCACCTGATGACCCAGATATTTCAACTCGTTTTTGAAAAAATCGAGTTCATCCTTAAGTTTGCTGCTCTCAGCCGTCGGAACACTTCTCATAGGTTGGCCATGTGTTCCTCGCGTGTTCTCCCGATTACGGTGATGTCATCCAAATATGCGATCGCATGTGGCATCATCTCGGGTCCAATCACGCGGTCCAGTGCTCTCTGGAACGTTGCCGGTGCCGAATGGAGTCCGAATGGCATTACCTTCCATTGGTACAGTCCTTTGCCTGGGACTGTGAATGCCGTCTTCTCTCGGCTTCCTTTCTCCATCGGGATCTGCCAGTAGCCATCATTGAGGTCCAGACTCGTGATGAAACGCGCCTCTCTCAGTTGGTCCAGGATGTGGTGGACACTTGGCAGGGGGTATGCGTCTATTATCGACCTACTGTTCAGTTGTCGAAAGTCCACACAGAGACGCCATTTCCCTGTCTTTTTGCGTACCATCACTATTGGTGCGCTGTGTGGGCTTTTTGATGGCTCGATGCATCCTTTAGCCAACAGTTCATCCACCTGCTGGTTTATCTCCGCCTGCATCTTGGGGTTCTTAGGGAAATATCGCTGTTTGATGGGCCTGTCGTCACTCATAACTATTTTGTGCTCAGCTATGGGTGACGTTCCCTTTATCCTCTCGAATGCAGCCAATTCTCTCCGCAAAAATTCGTAAATTTCTGCGTCCGGATTTAACCGCGGAATGACTGTTTTGGCTACCGACAACTTCTCCTCCGGGTGTACTCTCCTTGGGTTTTTGCGTATATTTACTATCACGCCTGCACATTCCAAAACCGTGTCCATGCCCGACAGGAAGTCCCATCCGAGAATCAGGTCGTCGATAACTCCTGGCAGTATCAGCAGAGCGATCTCCATGCTGTTCCGTCCGAGTTTAATGCTCACATCGACCTGTTCTCGTATTTCGCATTTTCGGCCATATGCCATGCGGACTCGCCGTTCGGTTGCGCGTCGTCGGCCTACGTTGCTCAGTCCACGAGCTAGCTCCTCACTAACGAAGCTACTCGTGGCCCCTGTGTCAATCGTAGCCTTGTAATGACAGTTGCCGATCCCTACGATGGCTGCTAGGACCCCTGTCGCCCCTTGGTGGCGGACGCCGATATCCGTTTCCCGACATGGGATTTGTACACTCTATTGCCGAGTGTCCCTCCTGGCCGCAAAATCTGCATGCCCTCGCTGGATTCTTGATATGTGTTTGTATGCTGTCTGGTGTCGTCCTTGTGGCTGGTCTGGGTCTGCTGTCGTCTTCTACTGGCTCCGTCTAAATTGCCATAAATCGCGTCTGGTCGTGATGGTTGTTGCCATACTGCTGCTCCATGCGGCTGTGCTGTGGCCTGTTACCATACGGCTGCTCCATGCGGCTGTGCAGTGGCCTATTACCATACAGCTGCTCCATGCGGCTGTGCTGTGGCGTGTTGCAGTTGTGCTGCTCCCTGCGGCTGTGCTGTGGCGTGTTGTAGTTGTACTGCTCCATGCGGCTCTGCAGTCTCAGCTCTTCCCTGTCTGCCTCGAGTTCCTCGAACGCTTCGGCCAAATATATCAATTCATTCAAATTGTTGAATTGGTTTGGCCTGGCGAACGCTCGTAGATCTGGGAGGCTGTTGTTGTAGATCCTGCTCAGCTGTGCTTCCGCTGAATACTGCAGTGGCCGCATTAGCGTCTGCATCTCCACCATGTACACCTTAAATGGCTCTTGTATAGCCTGACGTCTAACTTCGTCCTTGAGATTCTCAAAATAATCTCTTGGTAAGAAATATTCTTGGAAACTCTGGACAAAAGTTACCCATTAGGTCCAGTGTTCAGTGCCATTCCTTGCAGCAGTTCAGGCATGGCTCTTGTCACTAGATTTAGATTTAGTCCATATGTGTCGGCTGACCACTCAACTTGCTCCAGAAATTCCAGTGGCTTCGTCGTTCCATCGAAGCGAAAGTTCCATTCCCGAACTTGCTTCACTACTCTTGGGTATTCCTGGGGTATGGCTGGTGTCGCTTGCTCCTGTATCGACACTCTTATTCTTGGCTGTGGTGTGGACGCTGCTCCCTAGATAGATTAGTTGGCGTCTCTAGCGCGCGCTGCTGCGCTTGTTGCCGGGATGCTGAGATGTTTGAAATCTACGAATGACGCCTCTCTTGTATCCGCAACTTCGACTTCTCTGGCAGGGGATTGTCTGCCATGAGTCGCCGCCAATTCCTCTATCCTCGTACTGTATGGCAGCCTGGTCTCGTAGGTACCCACCCACTCTCCAAATTGTCTGCGCATCGCATCCAGTGTGCCGGATAGTTCCACCAGGAACTCTTCTCCGTATCGCATCACCTCGTCCTTCTTTAGGTTGTACACCGACGGCTGCACCATATTTATTTTTTTTTTTATTATTATAACATCACAATAAATATATTTATCAATTCTCGCAACCACCAACGTTGGGCGCCAGTTGTAACCAACCGTTTTTGTTCGGTGATTAATAGCGGAGCTAAAACTCAGCCGAGCTGTGGATTCGTGCAACAAATTTGTATTAGTTGCGTTTGCGAGAATTGACAACACCAATATATTTAATTGTGATGATTGTTTTTTATTTGTATTGCACTTTATTTTAAAATTTATGCAGCGAAACTCACGTTGGTTTTGTCACAATCGCCTGTTCGCTTGAATCTGTCCGGCTCCGCCGGGACTAAAATTCTCGCGTGGCAAGGATCTTGTTAAGTCACCAATTTCAGGACCTCAGTGTCCTGTGCGATCTGTGTGGATTGAGTGATGCGATGTATCACTCAAATGCCGATGCTTCACTTTCACTTTGCTGCTGCTGTGTGGTTTTGGTTTCACTGTGTTCACTTTCTCTGTTGACTTGCGCTGCACTCCTTCTGCTTCTGACGCTTGACTTCACTGACTCGCGCCGTGCTGCGGCCGGATTACCGCCTGATCGACAGTTGCTGTGAGGGGCGCATATACCACGGCCATGCACATACACACGTACCCGTGTATGCAGGTTGGCCACGGCTATATGGCTCCTCAAAATATCAACAAAATAAAACGATCGCAGAGGTAATTTATTTTGCACGAGGAAATTGTGATTAAAACGGAGGAAGTTGATATTGTTGATACAAAGATAAAGCTTGAGATCGATGAGGATGAGCCAAAATTGGAATTGTCGTGCGCTAGCACCTTTATGAAAATAATCGAGGAGCGGCCGAATATGATAACAGTGCCGGTTCACGAACGCCAATCTGAGGACGAGCTCAAAATAATAGCGACCCTCAGCACTATCGATCAGAAGCAAAAGTTATTTGTGACGTCATCGGATGAGAGTGTTGCCGTTCTTGGCGCATTTGCGTGCAAAGTATGCAGATTTACTTGCGAAAATCACTTATCGCTTGCTTCGCATCAGATCAATCATCAGCTAAACCGCCATGGCTGTGGCAGTGGTTCACCACGCTCGAAGAAATCCAGGAGCATGAATATCGAAAGCATGCGGATGGAGTTAACAATTCTAACTGAGTTAAGCTTTCAAATTGCGTTAGATATCGATCTTATCGATTTACACCAACAGGTGTTTCGGTTTAGGTAAGCGGAGTGGGCGTGCAATCAAAGTTTTTATCGATCTCTTAGGAGAGTTACCAGTAACATTCTTTGAAAAATTGATTCCTCTATGCGCATTTAAGTTTTCTAAGGCCGAAGTCGGCAACATAGTTTGGCCTCTAGATCAATCGTACATTCAAAGTTAAAAACGTGATTTTGGGTCGGAACATAAGTCAAATTTATAGTCCGAAAATCGACATATCGGAATAGGTCAAACCTTCAAAATCCCATAACTTCGTCATAACTCAACGCATTTTCAAACGCGAGGACGTTTTTATCATAGGTTGGCCTCTGGATCAATCGTACATTCAAAGTTGAAAACGTGATTTTGGGTCAAAACATATGTCAAAATAATAGTCCAACAACAGAAAACGTTGCAGTCGGACGTATTATATTATATTAGGTTATGGGGTGTGTGCACTGCGACCTGATAGGTCTATTGTGCCCCTTTTGGGCTTAAAGCTCCTCCATCAACCCAAGCTCTTGCACAAATGCTAGAATTTTTATTGGGTTGAGGGCTACTATGTCATTGCTCATCATGACATGCATCCCTAGGATTTTTCTTCTCTTCCTTGCTAAGGCGACACACTCTGCTAGGATGTGCATTGAGGATTCCTCCTCGCCTTCACAGAACCTGCAGAGTCCGCTTCTAATTATACCCAGCTTGGCTAGATGACTTCTTAGTCTACAGTCAGTAGACCGATGTGTATTCTAAGATTGTTTTTGCTCATGGCTGTAATCTGCTTAAATCGCATCTGATTATAGCCACCCAGAAGACATTTGGCTTGTCGGAGTCTTGGTGCCTCTGCCCAGCTCCGTTGCCTCCTCTGTCTTTCTTCGTTTCTAAGCTCCTGCCGTATCGTGTGCCTTCCGATGCCACAATACGGTTCAGGTCCTACTAGGTCTCTCCGCCCCCAACATTGCTTGCCTGTCGGCCAGTTCGTTCCCTACTATGTCCGTGTGGCCCGGGACCCATCTTAAGGTGAGCCTATTGATTGCTCAGAGTCGGTAAAGTCTGGATCGTGTTTCTAGGACCACCTTAGAAGTGATTTTCGTCCCACTAATAGCGATTATCGCTGCTTGGCTGTCGGATAGGATGGATCAGTCGGACGTAACCGACAGCGAAATACTATGATACCATAAGTTGTGTGCAGCCAAGAAATACAGTCCAAGTTTGCCTTTCAGATTGTGGTAAATATAAGATAGTCTTTATTATTTCCCTTACTTTAAAAAAAATTGAAAAACACATATTTTTGGAGATTTACAGAAAGTTACTACGGGCATCTCCATGTCGTTCACTATCTGTCTCTAAATCAAACTTTTTCTTCACTGGTTTCAGAATATTTATTTTTCTTAACTTTTTTGCCGCTAGTTTAAATTTGTTTCGTTTTCGCATCGCCCGCTTGTGGCTGCTTTTTCACTTTTCCTCTTTTCCCACTTTGCCTGTTTTTCTTTTTCTTGGCGTTTTCTTGCACCTTGGCTAATTGCAATCGGATGTGCATGTTGCTGACAACCAGAATAAGCAGTAGCAACTCTCTCTCAATGTAGAAATTAAAACGCTTAAAAAAATAGCTAAAACTGGCTGAGGACTCCTGGCGATAATGGCTGTTTTATGGCCAAAGCGTTGCATTCCCTTTGGCATCTGCTGTACATATTTTGTTTATAAGTCAGTCGGGGAGAAAGGGGCCAAAGATCTTGCCTCGCACAACATCAACACACACACAAACACACACACACACAAACTCGCATGTGGGCACCACTCACTTTTTTAGTCGCCCACTTTCGAGCGCGTCGCAGTTAATTGCCCCTTGAAGAAAACACTATACATTGTGCAGCTACACTGAGAAAAAATATTTAAAAATGAAACTGTGGTAATAAAAAATTTTGTGTTACTTTTGGTAGCTCAATTTATTTATAATGAGAAAAAATGTTTAAAAATGAAACTGTGGTAATAAAAAATTTGGGTTACTTTTGGTAGCTCAATTTATTTATAAAAAAAAAATTTTGTTTGTAATTTTGTGTGAGCCCTTTGAATATTGGAAAACAATTTTTCAAGCAAAAGGAAACAACTTCATACAACAATTATTTTCTATTTTCTATAATATATCTTTCTCTAAGAAAGATCATTTTAACTATAATAATAAAAACAAATAAGTACGACTATTATTTCTAACCAAAATGTCAAGTTTTTATACTATTATACCAAAATGGTATAATAGTATATTGGTTTTGTGCAATGTCCGTCATGCTGTCTGTCCGTCTGTCCGTCCGTATGAACGCGCGTTCCTCCGACACCCTTAGAGATAGAGACTTGAAACTTGGAACGTATATTGGAAAGTACCTTCAAAAGTTAAAGTGTCTTGGGTTTGGACCTACGTCCACTAGGGAGCTAGAAAATCGATAAATTCGATTTTAGCAAATCGATAAATCCCCATATCTCTTACAATTTAATGAATATAGTCACCAATTTTGGTTGGTAGGTTGTTGGCGAGGTCCTTGAAATATCGGCATATGCCACGCCCACCTCCGACGCCCCCTTCACCCCCGCCCCTAAAATTTTCAAATGGATATATCTTCCGCAGTTTTTGAGTAGGGAACGTCAAATTTGGTAGGTATATTACTGGTAGTCGCCTTTAAGAACCGATAACAAATTTGTGGTGCCACGCCCACATCTGCGCCTATAATCGACAATTCCGATTGTAAATGGATAACTCCGTATATCTTCTAAAATTTTAAAGATAGAGTAACCAAACTTGGAAGATAATTTGCTGGTAACCTCCTCCAAAGATTGGCATACCAATTTTTGGACCACGCCCACATCCGCCGCCCCCAGGAACTTCGTCCCTAGAAATTGAAAATGCGCATATCTGCCGTAATTTGCAAGCTAGAGTCGCAAAATTTTGCAGGTATGTTACTGGTAACTCCCCCAAAGATCGATACAAAAATTGGATGGCCACGCCCACTCCACCTACCTAAACCGATACACCTGTTGGTGTAAATCGATAAACCCATATATCTCACGTAATTTGAAAACTTAAGTCACCAAATTTTAAAGGTATATTGCTAGTAACACCCTTCATAAATGTGGAAAAAAATTCTGGACCACGCCCACTCCCGCCCACAAAAAACGATAAATGCCTGTATCTCGAGCAATTTAAGAGCTACAGTTACCAAATTTAGAAGGTATATTACTAAGATCGAACTCCAACATTTTTTGGGCCCCGCCCACTCCCGCCCCCAAAACCGATAAACGCCCATATCCTCCGCAATTCAAGTATTTCTTAACTGTACACAAATTAAGGTATAATAGTATTTCGCTGTCGGTTACGTCCGACTGCAACGTTCTATCTTGTTTTAATTTGCTTAGTTGCTCACGGCACTCTTGATCCACTTTGTTCTGCGCCACAGTTTCAGGATCAGGTGCACCAACTGCAGGAACTGCACCAACTGCAGGAACTGCACCAACTGCACCAAATGCAGGAACTGCACGAACTGCAGGAGCTGCACGAACTCCACGAGATGCACGAACTCCACAAACTGCACCAATCACCTTTGGCAGTTCCACTTCCTCGCTGATTGTCATTTCTGACAACACCTTGCTGAAAAACTCCTCCAGCTGCTGGCTATCTCGATAGACACAATCGGTTGGTTTATTGAAGCAATAGCAGTTGCTTAACATTTGTCTAAAGTCCGCGATTAACCCGTCCACACCTCGATAGTAGAAGTTGTCCACACGTTTCAACATCGAGCCAAAATCCATCGGTTCACTGATAATCCAATAATAGCGGGGTATTTTCAGGCGAACGGCATCGACGGGTTTCATAAATGGCGCAGCAAATTGTTTGGAGACCAATTTTACGAGCAAATTATTGCGTAAATATTCCAATTTATCTGTGTGTCTCCCTAGTGTGGCGTCTCGGTGTCGCACCTCGGGTTCCTCACGATTAGGCAACTTCAACTTCACCACCAGCGGCTTATGCATGCGTGCCACAAAACAAATGAACATTTGTCCTTGAGACGATTTTCCTTTCATGCTGGCGTGTGGGCTACTTGGCCTGTTCCGAATGTTACTTCGTCGAACAGCGCCTTTGGTAGCCTTGGCTCTCGACCTTGTGTGATGAAGGCAGCGCTGTACCCTGTGTAGCTTGAGACGCTGGTGTTGACAGCCAGTGTCAGCTCGGGTAGTGCCTCATCCCACCGTCTTTGGGTATCCGTTGCAAATTGCGCTATCATCGTCTTCACCGTTCGATTTGCGCGTTCCTTGGAGTGCGCCTTGCTGGTGAATTGCGTCCGTAATCAGAATTTTTGGCGTTCCGAATCGTGCCAGAATTGTTTCTCGGAATCCTTTTTTTAGCGCTGCAGTGGTAGCGCTTCTGAGTGGTACCATCTCCGTCCATTTGGAGAAGCGGTCTATAAAGACCAACAACATGGTGTTGCCATGTGTGGATCTTGGTAATGGTCCCACAAAGTCTGCACATACTGAGCTCCACGGCTCTTCCGGGATTTGAGTCAGCATTTGTCCTGCCGCTGCCAATTGACTCGGTTTGTACTGTTGACATATTTCGCATTGTTGCACATATGCTCGTACGTCTCTATACAAACCTGGCCAATAATAGCGCGCTGCTATTCGGGCTATAGTTTTCCTACTACCCGTGTGACCTGCGACTGCGGTGTTGTGGTTTTCCGCTAGGACTTGCCTTCTCTTCTCCTTTGGTACGCATAGTTTCCAGGCAGCTACATCCTCGGTTCCAGCTCTATGCGGGATGTGTCTATATGTGTTTCCAGATTCATCGCTGTGGTCTGGGTACTTCCTGGGATTTTTCTCGATGTCTGTTCGCAACTTTTGGATCCATTTGCACTTCCGGTTGGCTTGATCCATTGCGTCTTCCACCATCGAGACCCTTAAGCATGTTTCCATTAGGGGCTGTCGGGAGAGAGCATCTCGCAATCCTCCCTGATGGTCTTTCAATGGAGTTCAACCACTTCAGTGCCATATGGTCCGTAATGACTGTGAAGTGGTATCCTTCCAAGTAAGGTCGAAGCTTCCTTATGCCCCAGATTATCGCAAGACACTCTTTCTCGGTCGCAGAGTAGTTACGCTCTGCACCATTTAAAGATCTGCTTGCGTACGATATGACCCGTTCACCCTCCTCTGAGTTTTGGGTCAATATCGCTCCCAAACCATAATTACTTGCATGCGTCTGCAAGCAAAATGGTTTTGAAAAAATCTGGGCATGATAACACAGGTGATTGTGTCAGCTTGGCTTTGACTTTCTCGAAAGCTTCCTCGTGCTCCTCGGTCCATTCCCATTTTGTACCTTTCTTTAGCAGCGTGTGTAATGGGTGTACGGTGGTGGCAAAATCTGGTACAAAGCGTCTGTACCATGATGCCACTCCCAAGTATTGTCGTAATTCTTTAACGTTTCCAGTGGGCTTCAGTTCGGCGATGACAGCTACCGGATCCGTGCGTATCCCTCTGTCAGTCACCTGATGACCCAGATATTTCAACTCGCACTTTTCCACGTTGATCCTTAAGTTTGCTGCTCTCAGCCGTCGGAACACTTCTCTCAGGTTGGCCATAACGATGAAGTCATCCAAATATGCGAACGCATGTGGCATCATCTCGGGTCCAATCACGCGGTCCAGTGCCCTCTGGAACGTTGCCGGTGCCGAATGGAGTCCGAGTGGCATTACCCTCCACTGGTACAGTCCTTTGCCTGGGACTGTGAATGCCGTCTTCTCTCGACTTCCTTTCTTCATCGGGATCTGCCAGTAGCCATCTTTGAGATCCAGACTCGTGATGAAACGCTCCTCTCACATTTGGTCCAGGATGTGGTGGACTCTTGGCAGGGGGAATGCGTCTTTTATCGACCTACTGTTAAGTTGTCGAAAGTCCACACAGAGACGCCATTTCCCTGTCTTTTTGCGCACCATCACTATTGGTGCGCTGTGTGGGCATTTTGATGGCTCGATGCACCCTTTAGCCAACAGTTCACCCACCTGCTGGTTTATCTCCGCCTGCATCTTGGGGTTCTTAGGGAAATATCGCTGTTTGATGGGCCTGTCGTCACTCATAACTATTTTGTGCTCAGCTATGGGTGACTTTCCCTTTATCCTCTCAAATGTTGTAAATCCTGTTCAGCTGTGCTTCCGCTGAATATTGCAGTGGCCGCATTAGCGTCTGCATTTCGACCATAAATACCTTAAATGGCTCTTGTATAGCCTGACGTCTTCGGGTAACTTCGGGGATTGTCTTCCATGAATCGCCGCCAATTCTTCTTTCCTCGCACTGTATGGCAGTCTGGCCTCGTGGGTACCCACCCACTCTCCAAACTGCCTGCGCATCGCATCCGGATAGCCGGATAGTTCCACCTGGAACTCTTCTCCATACCGCATCACCTCGTCCTTCTTTAGGTTGTACACCCACGCACGCACTATATTTATTTTTTTTGTTGTTATTATTATAATTTCACAATAAATATATTTTTTTCAACTCTCGCAACCACAAACGTTGGGCTCCAGTTGTAACGAACCGTTTTTGTTCGGTGATTAATAGCGGAGCTAAAACTCAGCCGAGCTGTGGATTCGTGCAACAAATTTGTATTAGTTGCGTTTGCGAGAATTGACAACACCAATATATTTAATTGTGATGATTGTTTTTTATTTGTATTGCACTTTATTTTAAAATTTATGCAGCGAAACTCACGTTGGTTTTGTCACAATCGCCTGTTCGCTTGAATCTGTCCGGCTCCGCCGGGACTAAAATTCTCGCGTGGCAAGGATCTTGTTAAGTCACCAATTTCAGGACCTCAGTGTCCTGTGCGATCTGTGTGGATTGAGTTATGCGATGTATCACTCAAATGCCGATGCTTCACTTTCACTTTGCTGCTGCTGTGTGGTTTTGGTTTCACTGTGTTCACTTTCTCTGTTGACTTGCGCTGCACTCCTTCTGCTTCTGACGCTTGACTTCACTGACTCGCGCCGTGCTGCGGCCGGATTACCGCCTGATCGACAGTTGCTGTGAGGGGCGCATATACCACGGCCATGCACATACACACGTACCCGTGTATGCAGGTTGGCCACGGCTATATGGCTCCTCAAAATATCAACAAAATAAAACGAACGCAGAGGTAATTTATTTTGAGGACGAGCTCAAAATAATAGCGACCCTCAGCACTATCGATCAGAAGCAAAAGTTATTTGTGACGTCATCGGATGAGAGTGTTGCCGTTCTTGGCGCATTTGCGTGCAAAGTATGCAGATTTACTTGCGAAAATCACTTATCGCTTGCTTCGCATCAGATCAATCATCAGCTAAACCGCCATGGCTGTGGCAGTGGTTCACCACGCTCGAAGAAATCCAGGAGCATGAATATCGAAAGCATGCGGATGGAGTAACAATTCTAACTGAGTTAAGCTTTCAAATTGCGTTAGATATATGGTCTTATCGATTTACACCAACAGGTGTTTCGGTTTAGGTAACGGAGTGGGCGTGCAATCAAAGTCTTTATCGATCTCTTAGTAGAGTTACCAGTAACATTCTTTGAAAAATTGATTTCTCTATGCGCATTTAAGTTTTCTAAGGCCGAAGTCGGCAGCATAGTTTGGCCTCTAGATCAATCGTACATTCAAAG
Source organism: Drosophila kambysellisi (assembly GCA_035042185.1). Lineage (NCBI taxonomy): Eukaryota > Metazoa > Arthropoda > Insecta > Diptera > Drosophilidae > Drosophila > Drosophila kambysellisi. The sequence continues at coordinate 21,106 of JAWNLS010000260.1, forward strand.
TTAAAAACGTGATTTTGGGTCGGAACATAAGTCAAATTTATAGTCCGAAAATCGACATATCGGAATAGGTCAAACCTTCAAAATCCCATAACTTCGTCATAACTCAACGCATTTTCAAACGCGAGGACGTTTTTATCATAGGTTGGCCTCTGGATCAATCCTACATTCAAAGTTGAAAACGTGATTTTGGGTCAAAACATATGTCAAAATAATAGTCCAACAACAGAAAACGTTGCAGTCGGACGTATTATATTATATTAGGTTATGGGGTGTGTGCACTGCGACCTGATAGGTCTATTGTGCCCCTTTTGGGCTTAAAGCTCCTCCATCAACCCAAGCTCTTGCACGAATGCTAGAATTTTTATAGGGTTGAGGGCTACTATGTCATTGCTCATCATGACATGCATCCCTAGGATTTTTCTTCTCTTCCTTGCTAAGGCGACACACTCTGCTAGGATGTGCATTGAGGATTCCTCCTCGCCTTCACAGAACCTGCAGAGTCCGCTTCTAATTATACCCAGCTTGGCTAGATGACTTCTTAGTCTACAGTCAGTCAGACCGATGTGTATTCTAAGATTGTTTTTGCTCATGGCTGTAATCTGCTTAAATCGCATCTGATTATAGCCACCCAGAAGACATTTGGCTTGTCGGAGTCTTGGTGCCTCTGCCCAGCTCCGTTGCCTCCTCTGTCTTTCTTCGTTTCTAAGCTCCTGCCGTATCGTGTGCCTTCCGATGCCACAATACGGTTCAGGTCCTACTAGGTCTCTCCGCCCCCAATATTGCTTGCCTGTCGGCCAGTTCGTTCCCTACTATGTCCGTGTGGCCCGGGACCCATCTTAAGGTGAGCCTATTGGTTGTCCCGAGTCGGTAAAGTCTGGATCGTGCTTCTAGGACCACCTTAGAAGTGATTTTCGTCCCACTAATAGCGATTATCGCTGCTTGGCTGTCGGATAGGATGGATCAGTCGGACGTAACCGACAGCGAAATACTATGATACCATAAATTGTGTGCAGCCAAGAAATACAGTCCAAGTTTTGCCTTTCAGATTGTGG
>JAWNLS010000264.1:0-10184 GCA_035042185.1 Drosophila kambysellisi
TCTTTTCTTTATAAAATTTCTCAATTTTGTATAAAATATTAATTCTAGTAGTTCGATTGTTAAAATTCAAAACTAACGGCGATATTTTTTTAACGCGATAGTTTAATCGCATGCTCACAGCAGCTCTACACGAGTCAAGGTAGCATCACAATAGAAACACAATATAAATATAAATTTATAATTATTTAAATATATTTTATATTTATAATATATATATATATATATATATATATATATATATATATATATATATTAATATATTATATTTATAAATATTAAATTAATTTATGTAATGGTATAATAGTATTTCGCTGTCGGTTGCGTCCGACTGCAACGTTCTATCTTGTTTTCTTATTCTTTTCTTTTCAGGTGTAGTCTTAATGGATATACTTAAGGTAAGTGGATATGTATGTTGTTATTTTCTTAAATATAATTATTTATTTTTCTTATGTTCTTTTCTTTTCAGGTTTTAGTCTTAATGGATATGCTTAAGGTAAGTGGATGTGTTTTGTTTGTTTTTGTTTGTGTGTAATGGGGTAATTAAAGTTAAGTTTGTTGAATGTTTATTTATTTTATTTAATTATGTTTTGTATATGTAGGTGATGGCGCTAAAAAATGTAGTTGTATACATTGGAAACAATCGTGTAGATCAGTGTGATCGGGTTCGTGCTTTGTATACGATGTTTTGTGTATCGATGTTTCCAATCGTCTATTGTGTCATCCTGTGTTGATGTGTCACCCTGTGTTTCATCCGGCGCGTGGTAAGCTCAGGAATCTAATTGTTTGTTTTGGTTTTATTTGTCGTTTAATGTTTTGTGATTTTTAGTGATTTGTGCTTTTGTTATTAAGCAGTGACATTTGTGTGCAAGTGCACTGCTGATTTGTGAGTGGTTTTTGTTGTGTTTAGTATTCTCAATGTTTAGTTTGTTGACATTAATTTTTTGTGTTTGGTGTTTGGTTTTGTTTGTTGTTTGTTTTGTGTTATTGATATTAAGCAGCGATATTTATGTACATGTGCACTGCTGGTTTGTGTGTAGTTTTTGTTGTGTTTTGTGCTTTCAATGTTTAGTTTGTGTTACATTAATATTTGGTGTTTGGTTTTGTTTGTTGTTCATTGTAATTAGTGTGTGTGTTTTAGTGATTTGTGCTATTGTTATTAAGCAGTGACATTTGTGTGTATATGCACTGCTGTTTCGTGAGTGGTTTTGTTATGTTTTGTATTTTCAATGTTTAGTTTGTGTACATTAATTTTTTGTGTTTGGTTTTGTTTGTTTTTCATTGTAGTTAGCGTATGTGTTTTAATTTATTTATTATTTAATTTGTGATGTTTTTCTTTCTTTTCAGATAGTCGGTGTATTATTCATTTGGAGTGGCGAGGACAGTGCCTGGAGGATCTGCCTGGGAAGATGTGCAGTTTTTTGGTACGTATGTGTATTTTAATTTTTGGATTGTTTATTTGTTGATATGTGTTGTTTTCTTTCTTTTCAGGTAGCCCGTCTATTTTTCTTCTGGAGCGGCGAGGACAGTGTCTGAAGGATCTGCCTGGGATGATGCGCAGATTTTTAGGTAAATATATGTATATTTATTTTTGGATTGTTTATTTACTAATATGTGATGTTTTCTTTCTTTTCAGATAGCGGGTCAATTTATCTGTTGGAGTGGCGCGGACATGCCTGTAAGATGCTGACTGGGAATATGTAAGGGTTTTTAGATAAGTATTTGTATTTTGTATTTTTTAATTGTTTATTTATTAATTTGTGATGTTTATTTCTTTTCAGATAGCCGACTATTTATTTTTTGGATTGACGAGGACAGTGCCTGGAGTATGCTGCCTGGAGAGGTATGCTTATTTTGGTAAGTATATGTATTTATGTTTATGAAGTTTAATTATTAATTGCGCGGTGTTTCTTTTCTTTTCAGACCGACGGACTTTTGGACTTTCGGACTTTTGAAGGGGTACAGCGAGGAATATCCGGCGTGTGCTGCCTCAGGATATAATTTTATTTATTGTTAATTATTTATTTTATATATTGTTGTTGTAGTATGTAGAGCGAGTTTATTGTAATAATGTTATTGTTAAGTGATTTATGTATTGTTGTTTGATAATTTAGTAATTGTATATTTGCTAAGTTATGTTGTTTTATGTTAATAAATTATAATCTATTTTATTCGTGATTTATTGATTTGTTTTATTTATTTGGTTAGGAGTTTTATCAATGTGTGTTGTTTTTATTGGCTGAGCGATTCGATGTCAGGTGAGTTGGGAGACAACAAGTTTGTCTTTTTGTGTTTCTGTGGTCATGGCAGACACTACAATCGATTTACGGCCGATGTGCAAGATCCACCTCCACCTGATCCAGCAGGTGCGGGGTCTGCAATCGGCGCGTAAATAACTTTATTTTGTCAATACAAGACATAAGTATTTTTACAAAATTTGTTGGCGCCTTATATGGCTTAACAATGGCGAAACTTAGATTAAGTTAGATTAAGTTAAATATAAGCTTATAGTACTAAGGAGTTCATTTTATTTTTATTTTCCTTTTTTACAGATTCTTTCTGCTTAGTACCTATTATTTGCATGTTTATATATTAAATTTTGTTTTTCAGTTGCTTATAGACTATTTTGTTTTATTGGCTAACTTATGTATAATACTTGGCCAGGTGCCGTGAGTAATTGAGTCATCTCTAGGTGCTCAGGTATTTAGTTTGCTATTTATTGCTTAATAACTAGTAGTTTATTTTATTTTCTTTTCAGGAATTTTATTGGGGACAACTTAGGTAAGTGTATTGGTTTGGTTTGTTTTTATGTGTGTTTGTATGTTTGTATTATTATTAATTGCTAGTATTTTGTGTTTATGTTTTCTTTTTCATTTTCATTTACTTAAATATAATTGTTTATTTTTATACTATTATACCAAAATGGTATAATAGTATATTGGTTTTGTGCAATGTCCGTCATGCTGTCTGTCCGTCTGTCCGTCTGTATGAACGCGCGTTCCTCCGACACCCTTAGAGATAGAGACTTGAAACTTGGAACGTATATTGGAAAGTACCCTCAAAAGTTAAAGTGTCTTGGGTTTGGACCTACGTCCACCAGGGAGCTAGAAAACCGCGATAATCGATTTTATCAAATCGATAAATCCACATATCTCTTACAATTTAATGGCTACAGTCACCAATTTTGGTTGGTAGGTTGTTGGCGAGGTCCTTGAAAGATTGGCATGTGCCACGCCCACCTCCGACGCCCCCATCACCCCCGCCCCTAAAATTTTCAAATGGCTATATCTTCCGCAGTTTTTGAGTAGGGAACGTCAAATTTGGTAGGTATATTACTGGTAGTCGCCTTTAAGAACCGATAACAAATTTGTGGTGCCACGCCCACACCTGCGCCTATAATCGACAATTCCGATTATTAATCGGTAATTCCGTATATCTCCGAACATTTTAAAGATAGAGTAACCAAACTTGGAAGGTAATTTGCTGGTAACCTCCTCCAAAGACTGGCATACCAATTTTTGGACCACGCCCACATCCGCCGCCCCCAGGAACTTCGTCCCTAAAAATTTAAAATGCGCATATCTGCCGTAATTTGCAAGCTAGAGTCGCAAAATTTTGCAGGTATGTTACTGGTAACACCCCCTAGGATCGATAAAAAAATTGGATGGCCACGCCCACTCCACCTCCCTAAACCGATACACCTGTTGGTGTAAATCTATAAACCTATATATCTCACGCAATTTGAAAACTTAAGTCACCAAATTTTAAAGGTATATTGCTAGTAACAACCTTCATAAATGTGGAAAAAAAATTTTGGACCACGCCCACTCCCGCCCACAAAAAACGATAAATGCCTGTATCTCCCGCAATTTACTTAACAGAATACTTAACATATGCTGTTAATTTTGGCGCAATGCTGCTTATCTTGCAATTTGGTCACTCTTAATCGAGCGCGTCAAATTGTGCCACCTCTTTTTTTTATAAAATTTCTCAATTTTGTATAAAATATTAATTCTAGTAGTTCGATTGTTAAAATTCAAAACTAACGGCGATATTTTTTTAACGCGATAGTTTAATCGCATGCTCACAGCAGCTCTACACGAGTCAAGGTAGCATCACAATAGAAACACGAGAAATTAGTCCGATTAATATAAATATAAATTTATAATTATTTAAATATATTTTATATTTATAATATATATATATATATATATTAATATATATATATATACATTAATATATATATATATATATTAATATTGTTTGGTTACGCAGGTATCCGCGCCAAACAACAATTAAAGCAGCTTCTCTCTTTATATTTTTTTCTTTGATAAGTTATGCTCTGCGCAGCATAAAGAGCAAATTAACGTAACGATCATAACTGTTGTTTTGTATATGCTCATCGGCATTTCGTTTTATTGCATTTGTTTTCACTTTGCTTGCCCTTTGCCTTTGCTGAGCGCAAGCAGCAGCTGCAATTCGGCAGCTAATTAGTTCTATTTGGTCAATCGAGAATTCAAGTCGCGGCACGGTATTCGACACCGCTTGCCAAAAAATTAATTCGTGCAATTAAAAGTGCAAAGCTCAACTCGGAGCTTATAACTAACAATTGTAACTATCTTTAAGTTTGGCCACGAAGGCAAATAAACTATATTTAATAGAAAAGCAAATTTCGGTGCGTTTCTATTTATTTGTGTGACTTTTAAAAAATTCGATAGCTATTGAAAAAGCTCAATAGCTCAACATTGGTGACCCCGACGTGATTTCAATTGAGCTCTGTTTGTTTAAATAAATACAAATTATTTAAAGTAAAGAGTTAATAAAACTCGCGCCCGCGCTCTTGCATTGTTGTCGATATTCTCGGTTCGTTTTGTGCTCACTTTCGGTTCAAGTGTTTGACCTCAAATTGACATTGGCGCCTGCGCAGTCGATTCGCTTATCTCGTTTGCCTAAACAGTTGCAGCAGCCGTTTCTGCATTGTTATTGTTTGTCCCATTTCGTTTTGCTTGCGCTTATGAACAAAGTGTTTGCCCAATTGGCATTGCGTTGTTTTGAACTTGTGAAATTCCGTGATTCCTAAGGGAATATTTAAAAATGCATAATTCTGCTGGCGTTCAGTCTCGTACTGCCCCGTTTTACAAAGCCAAGGCCAAAGCTATTGATGAGCAGGTAAAACGGATGGCCAAAGCAATCGCTCCGGAGCAAATTGTGCATCTCAGCGAAGAAGAGTTGGCTGTTCGGCTCAAGGCGTTGGAAAGTGCTAAGCAGGCATTTTACAATATGCATGACGCGTTGGAGGAGCTGGATTATGATGAAATCGGGAGTGAATTACGGGCATGTTTTGATGACTTATCAATATTAGTTGAAACTAGCTCAACCTTTCCATTAATTGCCTGTGTAAAGGTCATCGGCTAAAGGAGTGCAGCTCCACTACCTGCAACCGCTGCAAGGACAAGCATCATACGCTTCTGCATTTTGAGAATCAGATTGACGGCTCTCAAGTTAACTTTGCTCCGCATCCGCCTGCTGCAAACCCTTCGGCAACACTTGTAGCCCAAAATCTTAGTCAAGACGTGGTGCTCTTGGCAACTGCTGTAATCAACGTTAGAAGTCGTACTGGAGCTTTAGTCCCTTGCCGAGCGCTACTGGATTCTGGATCACAGGCGCACATTATCACATCTCGTTTAGCTCAACACCTCCAGCTGCGCGCGCATCGCTCACCTACTTTGATTTCAGGATTGGGGGAGTCTACTGTTGCCTCAGAAGGCTATTCAGCCGATATAAGCTTTCAATCGCGAACGCCATCTGCGTACTGCTGCCATCGCTCACCTACTTTGATCTCAGGATTGGGGGAGTCTACTGTAGCCTCAGACGGCTATTCAGCCGATATAAGCTTTCAATCGCGAGCATCAGCGTACTCTGCCAACATCTGAGTTCTCGTAGCTACATCTATAACTGGAAATCAGCCTAGCCACGATGTCAACACTGAGCTCTGGAATATACCCTCAAATATTCGCTTGGCTGATCCAGAGTTCTTTAAGGCGAACAAAATTGATTTGTTAATTGGAGCTGGCCTGTTTTTATACTATTATACCAGAATGGTAATAATAGTATATTGGTTTTGTGCAATGTCCGTCATGCTGTCTGTCCGTCTGTCCGTCTGTCCGTCTGTATGAACGCGCGTTCCTCCGACACCCTTAGAGATAGAGACTTGAAACTTGGAATGTATACTGGAAAGTACCCTCAAAAGTTAAAGTGTCTTGGGTTTGGACCTACGTCCACTAGGGAGCTAGAAAATCGATAAATTCGATTTTAGCAAATCGATAAATCCCCATATCTCTTACAATTTAATGAATACAGTCACCAAATTTGGTTGGTAGGTTGTTGGCGAGGTCCTTGAAAGATCGGCATATGCCACGCCTACCTCCGACGCCCCCATCACCCCCGCCCCTAAAATTTTCAAATGGCTATATCTTCCGCAGTTTTTGAGTGGGGAACGTCAAATTTGGTAGGTATATTACTGGTAGTCGCCTTTAAGAACCGATAACAAATTTGTGGTGCCACGCCCACACCTGCGCCTATAATCGACAATTCCGATTATTAATCGATAACACCGTATATCTCCGAACATTTTAAAGATAGAGTATCCAAACTTGGAAGGTAATTTGCTGGTAACCTCCTTCAAAGATTGGCATACCAATTTTTGGACCACGCCCACATCCGCCGCCCCCAGGAACTTCGTCCCTAGAAATTTAAAATGCGCATATCTGCCGTAATTTGCAAGCTAGAGTCGCAAAATTTTGCAGGTATGTTACTGGTGACTCCCCCAACGATCGGTAAAAAAATTGGATGGCCACGCCCACTCCACCTACCTGAACCGATACACCTGTTGGTGTAAGTCGATAAACCCTTATATCTCACGCAATCTGAAAACTTAAGTCACTAAATTTTAAAGGTATATTGCTAGTAACACCCTTCATAAATGTGGAAAAAAAATTTTGGACCACGCCCACTCCCGCCCACAAAAATCGATAAATGCCTGTATCTCCCGCAATTTAAGAGCTACAGTTACCAAACTTAGAAGGTATACTACTAAGATCGAACTCCAAAATTTTTTGGGCCACGCCCACTCCCGCCCCCGATAACGATAAACGATTAACTGTACACAAATTAAGGTATAATAGTATTCCGCTGTCGGTTACGTCCGACTGCAACGTTCTATCTTGTTTGAATTGTTGTGTGTCGGTCAAATCAAAATCGCTCCTGGTTTGCCTATTCTTCAAAAAACTCAACTGGGCTGGATAGTGACAGGAGGAACTTCTTCAGCGAGCCCTGGCTCATTGATGGTCACTAGCTCGGTTCTGATGCCAAATCCTATCCTTTTTTTTTTTTTTTATGTGGCAATTATATTTAAACATTAATCAACCTACTTAAAGGCTATAAAACATTGATTTGAAATAGTATAAGTGAACAATGGATTTAGAATCTATAACATACACATAGAAATGTTTTTAACTAATAATCATAACATTATATAAGACATTTATCTAACGGCCAACAGTCCAGAGGTCGCTGGTGTGAAGGCGCTTCAGCCTCCTGCGAGTGGTGTTGTTCCCAAGTGTGATGGCCAACGGGTTCACATGGTTATGCAACCGGTCGTTATACCGACTCGTATGTCGGTTTATCTGCGTTTTGACTGTCGGTAGTCCGAAGTCGTTGTGCAGCGTCCTGTTGCTGACATATGGAGGGGCACCAGAGATGTCTCTGAGCACCTTGTTCTGCAAGACTTGAATTTGGTAAATCCAAGACTTAGCAGCTGTGCCCCAAAATTGAATCCCATATGTCCATGTGGGCTCGATAATGCTCCTGTAAACCAGCAGCTTGTTGCTCAAGCTGAGTTTGCTTGATGGCTTTAGCAACCAGTTGAGTTTTGCTCTTTTGGATCTACACGCTGCTGCCGTGATCTGGATGTGTTTGCGCCAGGTAAGTTTCCTGTCCAAATACATACCCAGGTAACGAACATGGTTCTCCTGAGGTATGACCATGTTGTTGAGTCTAACAGTTGGACAGTTACCATTCCAAAATGCATTAAGTGTTTTCGAGCAAAACCGGTCCTGGCTGAGACAATCATGGCTGATCTTCCGCGCGATCGTGTTAGTGGTTCGCATCCTTTCGCTGTCACTGGAGTGGACTATTGTGGACCGTTCTATTACAAGAGCGAGATTCGTAACAAAGGACCAGTGAAATGCTACATCTCGGTCTTCATTTGCTTCGCAACAAAGGCGGTGCATCTCGAACTGGTTCCTGATTTGTCAACAGCAGCCTTTCTCAATGCACTTAAGAGGTTTATTCTCACCAGATGTAAACCTGTTCGCATATGGTCGGACAATGCGACAAATTTCGTCGGAGCCAAGAATGACTTAGCTGAACTCAAGCGACCCTTCCTCAGCGAGAAGCACATCGACTCTGTCCGAGAGTTTTGTGTCTCTGACGACATCGAATGGGAATTCATCCCACCTCGCTCACCACACTTTGGTGGACTTTGGGAGGCGGCGGTGAAGACAGCAAAATACCATTTCTATCGGTCGGTCGGACCCTCGGTTTTGCCCCTGGATGATCTGCGCACACTGGTTTGCCACATTGGGGCAATAATAAACTCTCGACCTCTTTTTCCACTTTCAGAGCACCCTGCAGATCTGGATGTGTTAACTCCTGCGCACTTCCTTGGTACTGCGCCGCTCACACTTTATCCGGAGCCGGATGGTACCAAGCTAAACGTTAGCCGCCTAGATCGATGGCAGCGAATAGCTTATTATCAGCAAATTTTCTGGAGTCGTTGGCGTGATGAATATTTAACGCTTCTTCAGCAACGATCCAAATGGAGAAAATCCCACCCGGGTGTTCTTGCCACTGGCTCGTGTGGTCGAGCTTGTTGCTGGTGCTGACGGCGTTTCCAGAGTAGCTGTTCTCAAGACGTCAACTGGAAATATAAAGAGAGCTGTGCGCAAGTTGTGTGCGCTTCCGAAAGAGGATGCTGTTGAAAGCCCGTGTCTTTCAACGGGGGGAGAATGTTTGGTTACGCAGGCATCCGCGCCAAACAACAATTAAAGCAGCTTCTCTCTTTATATTTTTTCTCTTTGATAAGTTATGCTCTGCGCAGCATAAAGAGCAAATTAACGTAACGATCATAACTGTTGTTTTGTATATGCTCATCGGCATTTCGTTTTATTGCATTTATTTTCATTTTGCTTGCCCTTTGCCTTTGCTGAGCGCAAGCAGCAGCTGCAATTCGGCAGCTAATTAGTTCTATTTGGTCAATCGAGAATTCAAGTCGCGGCACGGTATTCGACACCGCTTGCCAAAAAATTAATTCGTGCAATTAAAAGTGCAAAGCTCAACTCGGAGCTTATAACTAACAATTGTAACTATCTTTAAGTTTGGCCACGAAAGCAAATAAACTATATTTAATAGAAAAGCAAATTTCGGTGCGTTTCTATTTATTTGTGTGACTTTTGAAAAATTCGATAGCTATTGAAAAAGCTCAATAGCTCAATAAATATATTATATTTATAAATATTAAATTAATTTATGTAATGGTATAATAGTATTTCGGTGTCGGTTGCGTCCGACTGCAACGTTCTATCTTGTTTTTTTTTTTCTTTTTCTTAATTCTATTTACATTTAAAAATGTTTTCATTATTATTTATTTATTTTTTTACATTTTTTTTTTTTGTTTTCTTAATACTAAGAATTAATTAATTCTATGATGGCCGCAAGCATAAGTTCGAATACCATCTTCTCTTATTTTTCTCTTATCATCTCTAGAACTTAAAGTTGTTTTTCTTATCTTATGCGTGTACAAGTTATGGATCTTAGATCTAAACATAACATCACTAAATGTCTTATTTTCAAACAGACATTTCTTATAGCTGTTTATGCTTAACTTATCTAATGCAGACTTTTTCACTCCCTTAGATTTTTTAATGCACCCACCCCCCTCAAGAGACAATGAATACATTTTTGCCCTAAGGCCTACAAACTCTAGCATTCTTTTGCCACAGTTTTCGTCTTTCATCATACCTAAAACTTTTTTGTTGCACCTTTTGATCCCATATTTTTCAGCTAGCTCTATCGGATACTCAGAAGTATCAAAACGCATCTCAACATCTTCTGCAATATCTTTATAT
>JAWNLS010000265.1:0-11278 GCA_035042185.1 Drosophila kambysellisi
TCGGAAAACTAAATATATCGATAATCGATAAACGACGGAAATTATCGATAAAATAAAGCAAACTTGATCTGCGCCTGGTACACGAGAGCTTATATTCCAAATTTGAAGTCTCTAGCTCTTATAGTCTCTGAGATCCGCGTGTTCATACAGACGGACAGACGGACGGACGGACGGACAGACGAACAGGGCTACATCGACTCGGCTGTTGATCCTGATTAAGAATATATATACTTTATGGGGTCGGAGATGCTTCTTTCTGCCTGTTACATACATTTGCATAAAACCATTATACCCTTTTTACCCATTTTTAATGGGTTCAGGGTATAAAAATATAAGCACTTTATTTATAAATAAATTATATAATCAAAAACGAAAATCAAATTTCTTTTATTTAAACATTTTAAACTATATTCAACTATTTAAGAACCCAGCAAGTAAACAAAACATAGCAGGCTATTTTGTAGCAAGCAAATTATTTGGAAATAATCATAGGGAGTGTCACTCAAAGAAAGTGCACTGTAAAAAGGGCGAGAACAAACACACACACACACATACAAAAAGGTATCAGCACGTGACAAACTTACGTGTGGAGTACCTACTGAACAATAGTTACCTTAAAATATTGTATAATTATGATGTGGAAAACAATCAGGTGTGAGGTGTCCTAGGATTTCTAGCCAATGAGAAAAGAAAAGCGAGAACTGCTTTTCCACTTACCAATGAACCCACCCTTAAAAAATCAGCTCATATACCTGCACACTTGTGCGGTACCCGCTAGCCGATCTTTCACTTGCTTCTATCCTATAGGTTACAGGATACACGTCTGGCACACAATCTCCTCCCTGGAAAATACAATCACGTACGCACACACAAGTACTGCTGATCCTCTCCCTCCTCCCGATCCCAACCACCAATAAAAAAAAGGTCACCCATAAATCTAGACCCTACGATCATAAATGTCTCGCGCGTGACCGAAAACCACACATTTTTCTAAAAAAGGTTTCACACCTGTGACCCCACAAAATCAATAATTTATGACCTATTATGAGGCAATTCAAAATCAAAAACCACTTCCGGCTTAGAATCCCCAATTCCCTACTACTGATACTGTTTATCATGTGGTTTATTGCTGTTTTTCATGTGGCTTAACATGGTTTTTCAGGTTGTTTTCCGATTTTCAAGCGGTTTGATACAGTGTATCATGTGGTTTATTGCTGTTTTTCAGGTTGTTTTCCGGTTTTCAAGCGGTTTGTTACAGTTTATAATGTGGTTTATTGCTGTTTTTCATGTGGTTTAACATGGTGTTTTAGCTTGTTTTCTAGTTTTCATGTTGTTTATTGCTGCTTTCATGTAGTTTATTGATGTTTTTAATGTGGTATTAATTTCTGTTAATCAGACTGACGATAGTATGATTATTTATAGCTGTTATATACTAAAATAAAATATTAAGTGGCTTTTTATTTATTTATTTTAAAAGTTGCATGTTAATAGAAATCTGAAACATAAGTGTCCACAATTAAAAGAATCAAATCGTTGAACTTGATTATAATGGTATTTTATATTCTCTCCTAAAAAATCAATAAGCTCTAAAGGCGGCCTTAGATTTCCAAAACTATCGAAATATCTGATTTCTGTTATCTGAGTGATCTGAGTGCTGTTATAATGGGTATAAGTGATAAGAAGCCTCCAACTTTAGGAACACTAATAACTCGAGGAATTATTACTTCATTTTTCATCCGTACAATTGTTTTGTTTATTGCGTTCTTAGCTATTTTTATCGCAGATTGAATATAATATGGCTTCTCCTTCTTCAATACTTTAGTAGCCACTGTTACGGCATGCATACATTTTTCCTTTTTCTCTCTTGTTGTTCAATTCGGTTATGTTTCATTCAATTAAATTGTATCGAACTACTAGATTTAATATTTTATACAAAATTGAGAAATTTTATAAAAAAAAGAGCTGGCACAATTTGACGCGCTCGATTCAGAGTGACCAAATTGCAAGACAAGCAGCATTGCGCCAAAAGTAAATTGGCATGTAGTGGCAACGCTGGAAATAATGGATTTGCGTCACAAAGTTCACTTGTACTGGCAACTTTATTTGAATTTGATTATAAATGCATTCATAAATGCAATACATGAAAAAATAAGGATATAATGTATTTGTATCACTAACACATTTTTAAGAAAATAGCGCTTTACTATTTATTTCATTTATATTAATTATATTTATTTAATTAACTAACTTAAACTGCGGGAGATACAGGCATTTATCGTTTTTTGTGGGCGGGAGTGGGCGTGGTCCAAAATTTTTTTTACACATTTATGAAGGGGGTTACTATCAATATACCTTTAAAATTTGTTGACTTAAGTTTTCAAATTGCGTGAGATATATGGGTTTATCGATTTACACCAACAGGTGTATCGGTTTAGGTAGGTGGAGTGGGCGTGGCCATCCAATTTTTTTATCGATCTTTGGGGGAGTTACCAGTAACATACCTGCAAAATTTTGCGACTCTAGCTTGCAAATTACGGCAGATATGCGCATTTTAAATTTCTATGGACGAAGTTCCTGGGGGCGGCGGATGTGGGCGTGGTCCAAAAATTGGTATGCCAATCTTTGGAGAAGGTTACCTGCAAATTATCTTCCAAGTTTGGTTACTCTATGTTTAAAATTTTAGAAGATATACGGAGTTATCCATTTACAATCGGAATTGCCGATTATAGGCGCAGATGTGGGCGTGGCACCACAAATTTGTTATCGGTTCTTAAAGGCGACTACCAGTAATATACCTACCAAATTTGACGTTCCCTATACAAACTGCGGAAGATATAGCCATTTGAAAATTTTATGGGCGGGGGTGATGGGGGCGTCGGAGGTTGGCGTGGTACATGCCAATCTTTTAAGGACCTCGCCAACAACCTACCAACCAAAATTGGTGACTGTAGCCATTAAATTGTAAGAGATATGTGGATTTATCGATTTGATAAAATCGATTATCGCGGTTTTCTAGCTCCCTGGTGGACGTAGGTCCAAACCCAAGACACTTTAACTGTTGAGGGTACTTTCCAATATACGTTCCAAGTTTCAAGACTCTATCTCTAAGGGTGTCGGAGGAACGCGCGTTCATACAGACGGACAGACGGACAGACAGCATGACGGACATTGCACAAAACCAATATACTATTATACCATTTTGGTATAATAGTAGAAAAACTAAGTGAGAAAAAGGAAAAATGTATGCATGCCGCAACAGTGGCTACTAAAGTATTGAAGAAGGAGAAGCCATATTATATTCAATCTGCGATAAAAATAGCTAAGAACGCAATAAACAAAACTATTGGACGGAAGAAAAATGAAGTAATAATTCCTCGAGTTATTAGTGTTCCTAAAGTTGGAGGCTTCTTATCACTTATACCCATTATAACAGCACTCAGATCACTCAGATAACAGAAATCAGATATTTCGATAGTTTTGGAAATCTAAGGCCGCCTTTAGAGCTTATTGATTTTTTAGGAGAGAATATAAAATACCATTATAATCAAGTTCAACGATTTGATTCTTTTAATTGTGGACACTTATGTTTCAGATTTCTATTAACATGCAACTTTTAAAATAAATAAATAAAAAGCCACTTAATATTTTATTTTAGTATATAACAGCTATAAATAATCATACTATCGTCAGTCTGATTAACAGAAATTAATACCACATTAAAAACATCAATAAACTACATGAAAGCAGCAATAAACAACATGAAAACTAGAAAACAAGCTAAAACACCATGTTAAACCACATGAAAAACAGCAATAAACCACATTATAAACTGTAACAAACCGCTTGAAAACCGGAAAACAACCTGAAAAACAGCAATAAACCACATGATACACTGTATCAAACCGCTTGAAAATCGGAAAACAACCTGAAAAACCATGTTAAACCACATGAAAAACAGCAATAAACCACATGATAAACAGTATCAGTAGTAGGGAATTGGGGATTCTAAGCCGGAAGTGGTTTTTGATTTTGAATTGCCTCATAATAGGTCATAAATTATTGATTTTGTGGGGTCACAGGTGTGAAACCTTTTTTAGAAAAATGTGTGGTTTTCGGTCACGCGCGAGACATTTATGATCGTAGGGTCTAGATTTATGGGTGACCCTTTTTTTATTGGTGGTTGGGATCGGGAGGAGGGAGAGGATCAGCAGTACTTGTGTGTGCGTACGTGATTGTATTTTCCAGGGAGGAGATTGTGTGCCAGACGTGTATCCTGTAACCTATAGGATAGAAGCAAGTGAAAGATCGGCTAGCGGGTACCGCACAAGTGTGCAGGTATATGAGCTGATTTTTTAAGGGTGGGTTCATTGGTAAGTGGAAAAGCAGTTCTCGCTTTTCTTTTCTCATTGGCTAGAAATCCTAGGACACCTCACACCTGATTGTTTTCCCACATCATAATTATACAATATTTTAAGGTAACTATTGTTCAGTAGGTACTCCACACGTACGTTTGTCACGTGCTGATACCTTTTTGTATGTGTGTGTGTGTGTCTGTTCTCGCCCTTTTTACAGTGCACTTTCTTTGAGTGACACTCCCTATGATTATTTCCAAATAATTTGCTTGCTACAAAATAGCCTGCTATGTTTTGTTTACTTGCAGGGTTCTTAAATAGTTGAATATAGTTTAAAATGTTTAAATAAAAGAAATTTGATTTTCGTTTTTGATTATATAATTTATTTATAAATAAAGTGCTTATATTTTTATACCCTGAACCCATTAAAAATGGGTAAAAAGGGTATAATGGTTTTATGCAAATGTATGTAACAGGCAGAAAGAAGCATCTCCGACCCCATAAAGTATATATATTCTTAATCAGGATCAACAGCCGAGTCGATATAGCCCTGTCCGTCTGTCCGTCCGTCCGTCTGTCCGTCCGTCCGTCTGTCCGTCTGTTTGAACACGCGGATCTCAGAGACTATAAGAGCTAGAGACTTCAAATTTGGAATATAAGCTCTCGTGTACCAGGCGCAGATCAAGTTTGCTTTATTTTATCGATAATTTCCGTCGTTTATCGATTATCGATATATTTAGTTTTCCGATAGCAACAAATTCCCCAATTTAAAAGGCAGACGCTTCTAAGTTGAACACGATATGCATATGCATCATGTTGATCAATTGCCCAAATTTCATCAAGATCGGATAAGAAGCACCCAAGTAATGGTCGAAAATGTATTCTCATATTGATCAAATTTCTGTCAGCAGCCGCAAACTGTATGCATAAATATACGCGCATGTGTGAGAAAGGGACGGCAAGATAATCGACACAAGCGCAAATTTGATTGTGTGTATTCTTCACTGCCACGTTACCTACGATTCGTATGCATACGCGTTTGTCGCAATTTCAGTGAGTTATTCCAATGCGCTACATTGGTTTTTACGCAGGCAAGCTATAAACTTATGAATGTATGAAACGTCTTTAATTTTTTTTTTTATTTTACCCTGAACTCATTCAAAATGGGTCAAGAGGGTATTGAGGTTTTTTTTAACCCTTTAGTACCTCTAAGCCCTAAAAAATATTTGGACTTTGCAATCACACTTCCATAACTACCTGTTTACCTGTTGGAAATTTCTGACCATAATCCCTTCTACAGGTAAAAAGGTCAATAATTGTCTTTTAGCCTATTAACCCAATTGAGCATTTTTAAAAGTGGTAACCGCAGACGCTGCTTTAGTTAACAGCGAGCTACGTAATTGAACGGTTGTGCCAAAAAAGTTACTGTGATTTACTGTATTTTTTTAACGTGATTGTTTATAAGTTATTGTGCGTGTTAATAATCCTTTTAAAAAAGATTTGGAAAATAAGTAAGTCTTTTTAATTTTTGTTTTATTCAGTAGTCTTTTTAAAGACTTATTTCCTTATAATTAATAGTATTATTTTTTGCAGCTTTATATACACATATATTATTATTGTGATTTTTTCCTAAATATTCATAAACAAGTTCATTGCTAAATATGCCTAGGGTAAACAGAAAGTCCGCTTTAACTAGGTATCGCAGGCGAAGAGATAGAAATATTTTAAATAGGTCAAACTCCGTCTATGCCGAGCAAGAGAGATTTAATAATACACAGTCTCAAAGAGAACGTAGGGAAAATGTAGAATTCAGACAATCTGAAAGGAGTTTAGATAGGCAGCGTCGCCAAATCACTCGATCAACTTCTTTAGTTAGAGATCTGGAACAAGTAGCCAATACTTCGCGACGATCAAGGCGCAGACAAGACCCTCTTTATAGGGCAATCGAACAGAGACAAGACACTATACAACGCGCTACTCGACGAAATAACATAGAACGAAGAATATTAGAACGAGCAAGGGATAGAAGTCACAGATCCATGATTAGGGACAAAACAGTTCGTAGGATTATAGAGCAGAGCCGGAACACAATTGCAAGGAGAAGCTCAAGAACAATACCTAGACAGGTTGCAATAGACTCAAATAGAAGTTTGTCCCAAAGAGTTAGCCAATATAGGAGCAATCCTGAAAATAGGGCGGCTGAAAATGGTCGAAATGCGACCCATATCAGAGAGCAACGGGCGGAAAAATAGAACAGAAAATAGAACAAGTCAAGCGATAAGCACTAATTTATATGCTTTAATAGTGACCTTTAATAGAATAGTCAAGCAGGGCCCGGATCAGGTTTGCATATGTTGCAAAGGTTTATGGATTCCACATCAAGAAGACAAAATTTATCGCGAAGTTGTAGAAAGCAAGTGTACTTTAGAAATTAGTAGAGATATTTTAAGTCTTTCTACTGTTTTCCCTTCCTGCAACAATAAGTATTGTTTTTTGCAAGACATGCAGCAGGAGCATAAAATTAGGCAAGAAACCAAAGGCTTCTATAACAAATGGCCTTGATTTTCCAGATCTGCCAGATTGCTTAAAGGGCTTAACTCCTCTTGAGGAAAGGCTAATTTCCCCACGCCTTCCTTTTATGATTATAAAATCTTTAGGATATGGCCGTCAAAATGCCATAAAGGGAGCAGTGGTCAATGTACCGATACCCGTAGCCAATGTTGTAACGTCACTTCCAAGGGCTTTTAATGAAGCTGAGGTAGTTCAGATACATCTCAAGCGTAGAATGGAATATAGCCATGATTTCATGGCCGAAACCATTAGGCCTTCGAAAATTGCTGATGCAATAAGATATTTAGTCAGTACAGAGCTCTACAGGAAACATCACATTGTTATTAACGAATCATGGTTGTCTTCCTTTTCATCTGACATTGTTCCATTTGTTGCATCAGCTGACGATAGGGACATAGTCTCTGAATTAATAGAAAGATCCTCTCAAGCCTCCATTAGCGGGCAAAATAATTCAAACATAGAAAATATCAATCCAGGAGGTCAAGAAACATTATTAGAGAATGTACCAATAGAAAATGTAGCGGTGCAGAGAATAGTAATAGCTCCTGGAGAAGGTCAGCGACCTTTAGATTTGATTGCTGACGAGGACTCTGAGGAGCTAGCTTTCCCAACAATTTACGCTGGCATTAAAAGAAAATGCTCGGAGAGTTTTACAACTATAGTTAGGTCGGAACTTAGGAATTTTGATAGAAGAGGTTGTAGAACTGACAAATTATTTCTAAACTATAAAAAGTTGGAAATGATTAATATAAGAAATAATACATCGATTTGTTTGCGTAAGCACAGCGCCACTTAAGGCATTTCCGCAGCAAACGCACTAAATGAAGACCATATCAATAACTTAATTCGCCACGATGATGGCTACAGAGTTTTGAAAGGTATTCGCACGTCGCCTGGTCACTGGGAAGCAGAGAAAAAAAAAGTAATGGCTATGATTAGACAGTTTGGTCTTCCGACATTTTTCATAACTTTCTCAGCAGCTGAGATTAGGTGGGAGGAGCTCTTAGTTTTACTTTCCAAAAATGTTGACAAAGTAAATATTTCTGAAGATATTGCATCAAATTTAAGTTTTAATGAGAAATCGCGTTTTATACGAGCTGATCCAGTGACTTGCGCTAGGTATTTTGATTTTCGCTATAGGCAACTTCTAAAATTAATGAAAACAGAAGGCGGTATTTTTGGTAGTCATAGGGTTATCAAATATTATTGGCGGGTTGAGTTTCAGCAAAGAGGCTCACCACATATTCACGGCATGTTTGGCTAAAAGATGCCACCAAGCTTGACTTAAATAATGAGTTAAGTATTCCCCCTGTTAAGTCCTTTATTGATTAGTTTATCACGACTAATATAAGTAATCCAATTGTGACTCCATTCTTGGAGTATCAAATTCACAATCATGAACATTCCTGCAGACGAGAAGTTAGGTCCAAACAAATATGTAGATTCGGTATTCCATACACTCCCATGCCCCAAACAGAGATTTTATTCCCATTTGTTGATGATTCTCCAAATATAGATGTGCATCGCAAAAATTTTAAAAAAAATTCAGATCCTTTTAGAGTATCCGTTTGATCGAAAAATATATAGTTTTTAATCAATTTTAATAATTTTTTGTCCCATGATCAACTTAACATTAGTTACGAGTGTTACATAAATGCACTTAGGTCAACTTTAAAGAAACCTAAAATACTTTTAAAGCGATCCTTTGCCGCTATTAAGCTTAACGCTTACAGTACTCACCTTCTTCAACTACAGCGAGCCAATATTGATATTCAGTTCATATTAGATCCCTATGCTTGCTGCAGTTACGTCGTTAATTATATTAACAAGTCTCAGAGGGGAATTTCCAAGCTAATGCGTGATGCTATTAGTGAGATTAGTAGAGGCAATGTAACTATAAAGCAGAAGTTACAGCATATAGGTCATAAATTTATTTCGGGTACGGAAATATCCGCCCAGGTGGCCGTTTACTGCTGTTTAGGTATGCATTTGCCAGAAAGCAGTAACGCTGAAGTATACATAAATACTTCCTTACCAGAGCAGCGGGTTAGAATACTTAAGTCTAGAGCCCAATTGCCAAATTTACCCGTTGACTCATCAGAAATTTTTGAATTAGGGCTTTTAGATCATTATGTTCAGCGCCCTGACGCTCTTGACAGCTTATGCCTAGCTGATTTTGCAACTTTTTATAGCTTTGGCAAACGGCTTGTTTATGACAAGATTCAACTCGTGTCATTTTGGCACAATTAACATAGCATCCAAACCCTCTCTGCTTTCTCTCATTTTTTCTCAGCGCACTCAGCGCTGTTAACGAAATGAAATATAATGTAATGTAACATGCTACCATAGTTTAGTATAGAAACAAGATAGAACGTTGCAGTCAGACGTAACCGACAGCGAAATAATATTATACCTTTATTTGTGTACAGTTAAGAAATACTTAAATTCCGGGCGATATGGGCGTTTATCGGTTTTGGGGGCAGGAGTGGGCGTGGCCCAAAAAATTTTGGAGTTCGATCTTAGTAATATACCTTCTAAATTTGGTAACTGTAGCTCTTAAATTGCGGGAGATACAGGCATTTATTGTTTTTTGTGGGCGGGAGTGGTCGTGGTCCAAAATTTTTTTTCCACATTTATGAAGGGTGTTACTAGCAATATACTTTTAAAATTTGGTGACTTAAGTTTTCAAATTGCGTGAGATATATGGGTTTATCGATTTACACCAACAGGTGTATCGGTTCAGGTAGGTGGAGTGGGCGTGGACATCGAATTTTTTTATCGATCTTTGGGGGAGTTACCAGTAACATACCTGCAAAATTTTGCGACTCTGGCTTGCAAATTACGGCTGATATGCGCATTTTAAATTTGGTCCAAAAATTGGTATGCCAATCTTTGGAGGAGGTTACCAGCAAATTACCTTCCAAGTTTGGTTACTCTATCTTTAAAATGTTCGGAGATATACGGAGTTATCGATTAACAATCGGAATTGTCGATTATAGGCGCAGATGTGGGCGTGGCACCACAAATTTGTTATCGGTTCTTAAAGGCGACTACCAGTAATATAACTACCAAATTTGACGTTCCCTACTCAAAAACTGCGGAAGATATAGCCATTTGAAAATTTTAGGGGCGGGTTTGATGGGGGCGGCGGAGGTGGGCGTGGCACATGCCAATCTTTCAAGGACATCGCCAACAACCTACCAACCAAAATTGGTGACTGTATTCATTAAATTGTAAGAGATATGGGGTCTTATCGATTTGCTAAAATCGAATTTATCGATTTTCTAGCTCCCTGGTGGACGTAGGTCCAAACCCAAGACACTTTAACTTTCGAGGGTACTTTCCAGGGTACGTTCCAAGTTTCAACCTGAAAAACAGCAATAAACCACATGATACACTGTATCAAACCGCTTGAAAATCGGAAAACAACCTGAAAAACCATGTTAAACCACATGAAAAACAGCAATAAACCACATGATAAACAGTATCAGTAGTAGGGAATTGGGGATTCTAAGCCGGAAGTGGTTTTTGATTTTGAATTGCCTCATAATAGGTCATAAATTATTGATTTTGTGGGGTCACAGGTGTGAAACCTTTTTTAGAAAAATGTGTGGTTTTCGGTCACGCGCGAGACATTTATGATCGTAGGGTCTAGATTTATGGGTGACCCTTTTTTTATTGGTGGTTGGGATCGGGAGGAGGGAGAGGATCAGCAGTACTTGTGTGTGCGTACGTGATTGTATTTTCCAGGGAGGAGATTGTGTGCCAGACGTGTATCCTGTAACCTATAGGATAGAAGCAAGTGAAAGATCGGCTAGCGGGTACCGCACAAGTGTGCAGGTATATGAGCTGATTTTTTAAGTGTGGGTTCATTGGTAAGTGGAAAAGCAGTTCTCGCTTTTCTTTTCTCATTGGCTAGAAATCCTAGGACACCTCACACCTGATTGTTTTCCCACATCATAATTATACAATATTTTAAGGTAACTATTGTTCAGTAGGTACTCCACACGTACGTTTGTCACGTGCTGATACCTTTTTGTATGTGTGTGTGTGTGTCTGTTCTCGCCCTTTTTACAGTGCACTTTCTTTGAGTGACACTCCCTATGATTATTTCCAAATAATTTGCTTGCTACAAAATAGCCTGCTATGTTTTGTTTACTTGCAGGGTTCTTAAATAGTTGAATATAGTTTAAAATGTTTAAATAAAAGAAATTTGATTTTCGTTTTTGATTATATAATTTATTTATAAATAAAGTGCTTATATTTTTATACCCTGAACCCATTAAAAATGGGTAAAAAGGGTATAATGGTTTTATGCAAATGTATGTAACAGGCAGAAAGAAGCATCTCCGACC
>JAWNLS010000266.1:0-22150 GCA_035042185.1 Drosophila kambysellisi
TTGAGAATTACTTCTACGGATTCTTTGGGATTGAACGTTTATATTGTTTTCTGCTTGTGAATATTCAATATTTTCCCTTCGAATCCTATTTCGCATTAATTGCGCTCGAGATCTTTGAGAAGCGGTTACTCTAGTTAAGCGTGGCATTATTAGATATTAATATGTCGTATGTCTTAATATGTGTGATAATATTAATTATTATATCTTTTGTTTTAACAAGAAATATATTATAACGCGTACAACATACAACTTTACTTAATTTCTATATAGGTGTGAGCCAGATGTGCAGAAGCACTACGCCTTAGGCGCCGAATTGGGTTTTGTTTTAAAAAATTTATCTTTTGGTGAATCAGATTCCGAAGTACATATGTTTGGAGGACATCCTCAATATTTACAAAACTATATATATATGCGCTGCATTAGCCTTTCGCAACTATACAGTCATTCAAAGCTTATTTCGGGCAGCGTCTAGCAAAAATTTTTATTGCCTGGCATAAAATAATTATTCATTATTTTTCAAAAATTCCAAAGACCCATGGCAGGTACATGTATTGACCACCGAAATGAATATATGACCCTAATAAACTGGGATTTCCCCACCCGTTAGGTCGGGTTATGTAAAAAAGTACCGCTATTTAGATTCAAAGGTTATTTCGGGCAGTTACATTATGGACACCTGGGTGCCATAAAACCCGGATTTTTCTACCTAAAGTTGAATATTTTCGGTATAAATAGACCAATCGGCCGTAGCCAGTTTATTTTTTTCCTGCATTTCGGGTGCAATAAGCCAACAAGGACCATGGGTAAATGGACTACCATTGAGCAAAGTAAACTCATCCTGGAACACTTAAAAATCGGATATTCATATCGCCAAATAGCTAAAATGGTCAATCTAAACACCTCAACTGTATTCCACATTATTTGGAGTTTCGTGGACGAAAATTGGACAGAGGACAAGGGCGGAATTGCACCAAACCCGATTTTCACCGAGCAGGACGAGCCAAGGATCTTCAAGATTTCAAGGGGAAATCTTAAGCTATCGGCTCAAAAACTGACTCAATAGGTGCAGGATGAAATAAGGAAAAAGTTCAGTATGGGAACTGTGCTCCAAGTTCTGCGCAACCATGACTTTAAGGCCCGAGAACCACGGGAAAAAAAATTTCCAAGCGCAAAAAATAAAGGGTATAGGATGACGTTCGCCAAAATCCACTTGGACAAGGATTTGGAGTTCTGGAACACAGTCATATTTGAATATGAGTACAAATTCAACATTTTTTGCCAGAACGGATGGAATTAACTTAAAGGCAACAGTCAAGCACGGCGGAAGAAATGTTTTGGTATGGGCATCTATCTCGGCAGCCGGTGGCGGAAATTTTGTGATTATTGAAACAACAATGGACAGGAATGTATACTTCAATATACTTAAAGAAAATTTACTCCAAAGTTCCGAGAAACCGGGAATCCCACGTACTTTCCGGTTCTACTAGGACAACGACCCCAAGCATAAGGCCGGAATAGTACAGTCCTGGCTTAGATCGAACTGCCCCCATGTGATGATTCCACCGACCCAGTCTCCAGATTTAAATGTTATTGAAAATTTGTGGGCTCTGCTGGAAAATAACTTCCGGAATCACAAGATATCCAGCAAACAAGATCTCAAAAATGTTCTGTGAGGGAAGGGGGCAGGATCAGCCCAGAAACTACCCGGAAGCTGGTATCTTTCATGAAAAATAGGTTAAGCGAAGTTGTTTAGGCTAAAGGATATCATACTAAGTATTAACATCCTTATTTAAGTTTTTATACGCCAAATATGTATCTTTTTTAAGACTGCCCGAACTAAGCTTTGAAATGTATTTTGGATATGTTTTCAGTTTTTGACTAATTTTAATTAATTAATTAATGTTTTAATAAAAACTAAAGTTCCTTTTTCAAATGTGATATACCATTAAACAAATTGGCATTTCAACATTTTGCGTTTTTTTCTTTGTTTAAACTTTATAGCACTTTAAATTTTTTGCTAGGCACTGCTCGAATCTCGCTTCGAGCCACTGTATATATATATTAATAAAAATCAAATAGACTACAATCAAAACAAAAAATGTTAGCAAATTTTCTTTCGGTTTCGCCACTATCATGAAGGAGCTATTTATCGCCCATTTTTCGTTTTCTTTACTAAGAATCGGTTTTTGATTGATGTGATCTCTCCGACCTAATGCAAATTTGAGTTATGAGTTGCTTAGAGCACCCTGGAAAATGGGTCCTTAATAGTTGTCATCTCTTTTGAGATAACATAGTATGGGGTTGGATTCTGATTGAATTTTCTGAGCCTTGCGACATCGGTTGTGGATTCAATCCCTGTGTAGAAGTCTCTCCATAATCTTATTTTTGCCTGTCTGATGGCCTTTTTGTATTCCGCAAGACTTGACCAGTGTGAGTTGTCGTTCTGCGATTTCGCTTCGATAAAGTGGGATCTACAACTTTTGCGAAGGGCACTGAGTTATGATGTAGGCGTTGGCCTACTTTAAAGGCTGTTTTACATGCCTTAGATTTATTTTAGAGTCCTGGCCATCTGGAGGGTTTTCCGACAGGATTTGTTTTAGTACTCTTTTATATGTATCGCAGCAGTCTATTAACCGCAATGTTTCATAACAGGGGTGACAGGAGAAAGTTGACGATCCGAGTGTAGATGTCACAATTCTGAATGTAAGCAATTGATTGGTCAGACAATCAAAACGGCGTCAACTTTCAGGTCTAGCAGGTCTCCAGTTATCGCTTTTGGAATAATATTATTGAAAGCGCCTTCAATGTAGAGGAAAGCTATTAAGGTGTACTGTTTGGAAAGCTATTAAGGTGTACTGTTGTTTGTATAAGTGGCCAACGATACCAAGCATGGGATTGTTAACTCACGGACCTAGGCTAACCGAGAGGCGCGCAGCATGGTGTAACACAACACTCTTAATAGAATCAATAGCAGAAGTACAATTTAAAAGGATACCCACATCATTAACACATTCAAAGCGTTCCAGTTGTTTGCCATTAAGAAAATAGTTCGTTGAAAAGGGCATTCATAGCATTGCATTTATCACAATTAAGATTTAATAAATTAACACGACACCAGGCTTCAAAACTTACTAAGTCAGCTTGAAGCCTCTGTCCAGTATGTGAGTCAGTAGTTGATAGATACAACTTAACATCATCGGCAAACATCAGTACCCGAGAGAAACTTATAATGGACTGAAGGTCATTTATAAATAATGTGAATAACAAAGGACCATGGTGACTTCTTTGCAGTACTTCCAAAGTAAACTCTCTGTGTTCTAGACAATAAGTATTTTCAGATTCAATTAAATACGTTATGCTGAAATCCCAGAAGATAAAGCTTGTGAATTAGCAAAGAGTGATTTACGAAATCAAAAGACATACTAAAATCACTGTAAACAACCACCGTTTGCGTTTTGTTCTGAAAACCTTGTCTAACAAAAGAGGTGAATTCTAATAGGTCAGTGGTAATAGATATATATATTATTAACCCATGTTATCTGTGCGAAATCATCGATATACAAAGATTTTGTAGTTGAGAAGATATAAATTTCTTAAAAATCTTAGGAATGACGGACAATTTAGAAATACCTCTATAATTTTCAACATTCGCGTTATTTCCTTTTTTAAGGAGAGGAAAAATAACATACGGTCACACTGTCGTTAGACAAAAAATAATATTTTAATAATTTCTTTGATTGATTGGTTGGTTGGCTCTACACATATATATATCCGTTCGGCAAACGGCTGTTTATACTATTATACCAAAATGGTATAATAGTATATTGGTTTTGTGCAATGTCCGTCATGCTGTCTGTCCGTCTGTCCGTCCGTCCGTCTGTCAGTCTGTCCGTCTGTATGAACGCGCGTTCCTCCGACACCCTTAGAGATAGAGACTTGAAACTTGGAACGTATATTGGAAAGTACCCTCAAAAGTTAAAGTGTCTTGGGTTTGGACCTACGTCCACCAGGGAGCTAGAAAACAGCGATAATCGATTTTATCAAATCGATAAATCCACATATCTCTTACAATTTAATGGCTACAGTCACCAATTTTGGTTGGTAGGTTGTTGGCGAGGTCCTTGAAAGATTGGCATGTGCCACGCCCACCTCCGACGCCCCCATCACCCCCGCCCCTTAAATTTTCAAATGGCTATATCTTCCGCAGTTTTTGGGTAGGGAACGTCAAATTTGGTAGGTATATTACTGGTAGTCGCCTTTAAGAACCGATAACAAATTTGTGGTGCCACGCCTACATCTGCGCCTATAATCGGTAATTCCGATTGTAAATGGATAACTCCGTATATCTTCTAAAATTTTAAACATAGAGTAACCAAACTTGCAAGATAATTTGCTGGTAACCTCCTCCAAAGATTGGCATACCAATTTTTGGACGACGCCCACATCCGCCGCCCCCAGGAACTTCGTCCCTTGAAATTTAAAATGCGCATATCTGCCGTAATTTGCAAGCTAGAGTCGCAAAATGTTGCAGGTATGTTACTGGTAACTCCCCTAAAGATCGATAAAAAAAATTGGATGGCCACGCCCACTCCACCTACCTTAACCGATACACCTGTTGGTGTAAATCGATAAACCCTTATATCTCACGCAATTTGAAAACTTAAGTCACCAAATTTTAAAGGTATATTGATAGTAACCCCCTTCATAAATGTATAAAAAAAATTTTGGACCACGCCCACTCCCGCCCACAAAAAACGATAAATGCCTGTATCTCCCGCAATTTAAGTTAGTTAATTAAATAAATATAATTAATTTAAATGAAATAAATAGTAAAGCGCTATTTTCTTAAAAATGTGTTAGTTATACAAATACATTATATCCTTGTTGCATTTTTGGGTCACTATCGATAGTGGCCTATCGCATACCACCACATTTTGCGGCGACAAGGTTGCATTTGTTGCATTTTTGGGTCACTATCGATAGTGGCCTATCGCATACCACCACATCTTTGCGACGACAAGGTTGCATTTTTTGGGGTTAGAGCGAATTTGCCATGTGATAGAAGAGAAAAGAAATAAAGTGCGCAGGTCAGGATTATTGGCGGGCTGCAAAATTTTAAGGATCGAGCGAGGAAATAGGAAGTTCTCGAGAGTGCGAACCCTCTATTAAATTGATGTGTTGTGCTAAATGAAATCCGGCGTAAGTGTGATTAGATAATTTGAATGTTATTTATTTATTAATTGTATGTTGTGTCTGTAGGTGGCCGACGGCAGGTCACGCCGGCGCAATTAGCCGACATTTAGTCGACATTTGGTCGACACTTATTCTTTATTCACTTGATCTTAAATTGATCACTGGTTGCTGGTACGATACGTGGGACCTTGCCAGGCATAACAGCAACGGCGTCGCTTGGGACCAAATCTGTGAGACACCCGGATTATCACGCCGGTGGACACATACACAAGCAACGGCACGTCGCCCACCCTGAGGCAATAAGTTTACGCCGGTGAGTGCGTTCCTATAAGGAACTGTAACGCCGCGCCCCACCAAATATATATAAAGCCACACAGTCCAGTCAATCAAAAGGATTGGACTGAACGAAAAGTATTAAGACGCATGAGCCAAGTTTTGTTTGTTCTGCTCCGAAAAATGCGCTAAATGTGTGGAGTTGCGAACTGCAAAAAATGTTTGTTAATATAAATTAATATTGACAGTCGCACCCACACACATAAATATATTTGTAAATAAGGAGGAAACCCTTTAAAGTCAACCAACAAAATTGTAAAAACAAAAAGCCCCAATTCAGCGCACAAGGCGCCGTGCTCCTGCACAGCCTTTATATATATATCCCGCCATTAGTATTTAAGTACATGTTGTATATGTCGTATATGTATAATTTGATAGTCATTTAAGCGGTTATTTGTAGATATCTATATAGTTGTATGTTCATTAGGATTAAGTAAACACAATTAATTATCGTAAAAAAAATTAAAGTCCGGCATCCGGATTTTTGCCAAATTGACAAACCCCCCTTCGAACACAACCCCCCCCCCCCCGCCCCACGCACCGAATACTCATATTGGAGCTCTAGTAGGGTAGGATAGGGATTGAGGGACAGCACGGAATATTCGACCGTCTTGGGTTAAATCTCATATTTGATTTTTTTCATTTGGCAAAATTCTGAATTCAAATTTAAATTTGAATTGCCCATAACAAAAAGCCATAAGCCACTTTTCGACAATTCTATTCAGTATATATATATAAATATTAGTAAGTAGTCCCAATGTTTGTCAATAAATAATAATGAAGTTCGTAATGTGTGAGTAAATTA
This sequence comes from Drosophila kambysellisi, assembly GCA_035042185.1. Lineage (NCBI taxonomy): Eukaryota > Metazoa > Arthropoda > Insecta > Diptera > Drosophilidae > Drosophila > Drosophila kambysellisi. The sequence goes on from JAWNLS010000266.1 coordinate 6,332, forward strand.
TGTAGAGGGGGAAATCACCGGGAGCATGGAGTAGATCGATCGTCCAATCCAATAAAAGGGCGATGGGTCTGCAAAAAATTAAATAGGCCCATTGCAGGAAGGGCGGGTACGTCGTGGCCATAGACACCAGGCCTGCCAACTGTTCCTTTTATTTTGTGTGTGCATGTAGGTCGTTATGTAGTGTTGTGAAGGTCGAGTTTTGTTTTTGGAGTCTGTACCGTCTACGGGCAGGGTTGGAGTTACCCCACCCTGGGAAAACTGAGCTAGCCGAGGTTGCCCACTGAGAAACACTAGACGTGTTACACATTTTTGGGGGTTAGAGCGAATTTGCCATGTGGTAGAAGAAAAAAAAGACAATTAAGTGCGCAGGTCAGGATTATTGGCGGGCTGCAAATTTTTGAAGACCAAGCGAGGAAATTGGAAGTTCGCTAGAGTGCGAACCCTCCACTTGACTTTCGTGTTGTGCTAAATAAAATCCGGCGTAAGTGTGCTTAGACAATTTGAATGTTATTTATGTGTTAATTGTATGTTGTGTCTTTAGGTGGCCGACGGCAGGTCACGCCGGCGCATTTAGTCGAAAATTATTCGACCTTTAAACGATCTTGGGCAGACCACTATGTTTTCGGCGTCGGATACATGGGACATTGCCAGAAGTAACGGCAACGGCGTCGCTCGGGAACCAAATCTGTGAGACACCCGGATGTTACGCCGGTGGACACACATAATAGCCACGGAACGTCGCCCATCTCGACGAAATAAATTCACGCCGGTGAGTGCGTTCCTTAGAGGAACCCATAACGCCCCGAGAAAATATAAATAAAGCCACCAAGTCCAACCAATCTGTAAGATTGGACTAAACCAGAATTTATAAGACGCATGAGCAAAATTTTGTTGATTCCGCTCAAAAAAAATGCGCTAAGTGTGTGGAGTTGCGAACTGCAAAAATGTTTGTTAATATAAAATAATATTTGCAGTCGCACACACACACAATAAATACATTTGTACATGAGGGATTCCCTCAAAAAAATCCAAAATCCAAACCTGTAAAAAAAAAAAGCCCAATTCAGCGCCCAAGGCGCCGTGCTCCTGCACAATCTATATCTATATACATATATACACCGCCAATAGTAATTAAGTAAATGTTGTATATGTCGTAGATGTATAATTTGATAGTAATTTAAGTGTATATTTGCATATATATATATATTTACATCATCACTAACATTAAGTAAACTCAATGAATTATTGTAAAAAAAATTTAAAGTCCGGCAACCGGATTTTGCCAAATTGGTAACGTCTCCACTTTCACACCCCCCCCCGCACCGAATAGTCCTATTAGAGCTCTGGTAGAGTAGGATAGGGATTGAGGGACATCCACGGAATAACCCACCGTGTGGATTAAATTGTCTTGTTTAATTTTTTTTATTTGGCAAAATTCCAATTTAAATTTAAATTTGAATTGCCAGTAACAGAAAATCGATAACGCCACCTGTTGGCTAATAGCTATATATATAAAATATTAGTAAGTAGTCCCAATGTTTGTCAATAAATAATAATGAAGTTCATAATGAGTGAGTAAATTCTGTAGAGGGGAAAATCACCGGGAGCATGGAGTAGATCGATCGTCCACTCCAATACAAGGGCGATGGGTCTGCAAAAATTCAAATAGGCCCATTGCAGGAAGGGCGGGTACGTCGTGGCCACAGACACCAGGCCTGCCAACTGTTTCTTTTATTTTGTGTGTGCATGTAGGTCGTTATGTAGTGTTGTGAAGGTCGAGTTTTGTTTTTGGAGTCTGTACCGTCTACGGGCAGGGTTGGAGTTACCCCACCCTGGGAAAACTGAGCTAGCCGAGGTTGCCCACTGAGAAACACTAGACGTGTTACAAGAATGGCGCCCAAATATATGTTTTTTGAAATCATCAGGATCGCGAGAACGGTTGTGAAGCAACAAGTTCAAACGATCAGCGTAAGCGAGATGATTTCGGAAGCAGAAAAATAAATAATAATGAAGTTCATAATGTGTGAGTAAATTCTGTAGAGGGGAAAATCACCGGGAGCATGGAGTAGATCAATCGTCCACTCCAATATAAGGGCGATGGGTCTGCAAAAAATTAAATAGGCCCATTGCAGGAAGGGCGGGTACGTCGTGGCCATAGACACCAGGCCTGCCAACTGTTCCTTTTATTTTGTGTGTGCATGTAGGTCGTTATGTAGTGTTGTGAAGGTCGAGTTTTGTTTTTGGAGTCTGTACCGTCTACGGGCAGGGTTGGAGTTACCCCACCCTGGGAAAACTGAGCTAGCCGAGGTTGCCCACTGAGAAACACTAGACGTGTTACACATTTTTGGGGGTTAGAGCGAATTTGCCATGTGGTAGAAGAAAAAAAAGACAATTAAGTGCGCAGGTCAGGATTATTGGCGGGCTGCAAATTTTTGAAGACCAAGCGAGGAAATTGGAAGTTCGCTAGAGTGCGAACCCTCCACTTGACTTTCGTGTTGTGCTAAATAAAATCCGGCGTAAGTGTGCTTAGACAATTTGAATGTTATTTATGTGTTAATTGTATGTTGTGTCTTTAGGTGGCCGACGGCAGGTCACGCCGGCGCATTTAGTCGAAAATTATTCGACCTTTAAACGATCTTGGGCAGACCACTATGTTTTCGGCGTCGGATACATGGGACATTGCCAGAAGTAACGGCAACGGCGTCGCTCGGGAACCAAATCTGTGAGACACCCGGATGTTACGCCGGTGGACACACATAATAGCCACGGCACGTCGCCCATCTCGACGAAATAAATTCACGCCGGTGAGTGCGTTCCTTAGAGGAACCCATAACGCCCCGAGAAAATATAAATAAAGCCACCAAGTCCAACCAATCTGTAAGATTGGACTAAACCAGAATTTATAAGACGCATGAGCAAAATTTTGTTGATTCCGCTCAAAAAAAATGCGCTAAGTGTGTGGAGTTGCGAACTGCAAAAATGTTTGTTAATATAAAATAATATTTGCAGTCGCACACACACACAATAAATACATTTGTACATGAGGGATGCCCTCAAAAAAATCCAAAATCCAAACCTGTAAAAAAAAAAAGCCCAATTCAGCGCCCAAGGCGCCGTGCTCCTGCACAATCTATATCTATATACATATATACACCGCCAATAGTAATTAAGTAAATGTTGTATATGTCGTAGATGTATAATTTGATAGTAATTTAAGTGTATATTTGCATATATATATATATTTACATCATCACTAACATTAAGTAAACTCAATGAATTATTGTAAAAAAAATTTAAAGTCCGGCAACCGGATTTTGCCAAATTGGTAACGTCTCCACTTTCACACCCCCCCCCGCACCGAATACTCTTATTAGAGCACTGGTAGAGTAGGATAGGGATTGAGGGACATCCACGGAATAACCCACCGTGTGGATTAAATTGTCTTGTTTAATTTTTTTTATTTGGCAAAATTCCAATTTAAATTTAAATTTGAATTGCCAGTAACAGAAAATCGATAACGCCACCTGTTGGCTAATAGCTATATATATAAAATATTAGTAAGTAGTCCCAATGTTTGTCAATAAATAATAATGAAGTTCATAATGAGTGAGTAAATTCTGTAGAGGGGAAAATCACCGGGAGCATGGAGTAGATCGATCGTCCACTCCAATACAAGGGCGATGGGTCTGCAAAAATTCAAATAGGCCCATTGCAGGAAGGGCGGGTACGTCGTGGCCACAGACACCAGGCCTGCCAACTGTTTCTTTTATTTTGTGTGTGCATGTAGGTCGTTATGTAGTGTTGTGAAGGTCGAGTTTTGTTTTTGGAGTCTGTACCGTCTACGGGCAGGGTTGGAGTTACCCCACCCTGGGAAAACTGAGCTAGCCGAGGTTGCCCACTGAGAAACACTAGACGTGTTACAAGAATGGCGCCCAAATATATGTTTTTTGAAATCATCAGGATCGCGAGAACGGTTGTGAAGCAACAAGTTCAAACGATCAGCGTAAGCGAGATGATTTCGGAAGCAGAAAAATAAATAATAATGAAGTTCATAATGTGTGAGTAAATTCTGTAGAGGGGAAAATCACCGGGAGCATGGAGTAGATCAATCGTCCACTCCAATATAAGGGCGATGGGTCTGCAAAAAATTAAATAGGCCCATTGCAGGAAGGGCGGGTACGTCGTGGCCATAGACACCAGGCCTGCCAACTGTTCCTTTTATTTTGTGTGTGCATGTAGGTCGTTATGTAGTGTTGTGAAGGTCGAGTTTTGTTTTTGGAGTCTGTACCGTCTACGGGCAGGGTTGGAGTTACCCCACCCTGGGAAAACTGAGCTAGCCGAGGTTGCCCACTGAGAAACACTAGACGTGTTACACATTTTTGGGGGTTAGAGCGAATTTGCCATGTGGTAGAAGAAAAAAAAGACAATTAAGTGCGCAGGTCAGGATTATTGGCGGGCTGCAAATTTTTGAAGACCAAGCGAGGAAATTGGAAGTTCGCTAGAGTGCGAACCCTCCACTTGACTTTCGTGTTGTGCTAAATAAAATCCGGCGTAAGTGTGCTTAGACAATTTGAATGTTATTTATGTGTTAATTGTATGTTGTGTCTTTAGGTGGCCGACGGCAGGTCACGCCGGCGCATTTAGTCGAAAATTATTCGACCTTTAAACGATCTTGGGCAGACCACTATGTTTTCGGCGTCGGATACATGGGACATTGCCAGAAGTAACGGCAACGGCGTCGCTCGGGAACCAAATCTGTGAGACACCCGGATGTTACGCCGGTGGACACACATAATAGCCACGGCACGTCGCCCATCTCGACGAAATAAATTCACGCCGGTGAGTGCGTTCCTTAGAGGAACCCATAACGCCCCGAGAAAATATAAATAAAGCCACCAAGTCCAACCAATCTGTAAGATTGGACTAAACCAAAATTTATAAGACGCATGAGCAAAATTTTGTTGATTCCGCTCAAAAAAAATGCGCTAAGTGTGTGGAGTTGCGAACTGCAAAAATGTTTGTTAATATAAAATAATATTTGCAGTCGCACACACACACAATAAATACATTTGTACATGAGGGATGCCCTCAAAAAAATCCAAAATCCAAACCTGTAAAAAAAAAAAGCCCAATTCAGCGCCCAAGGCGCCGTGCTCCTGCACAATCTATATCTATATACATATATACACCGCCAATAGTAATTAAGTAAATGTTGTATATGTCGTAGATGTATAATTTGATAGTAATTTAAGTGTATATTTGCATATATATATATATTTACATCATCACTAACATTAAGTAAACTCAATGAATTATTGTAAAAAAAATTTAAAGTCCGGCAACCGGATTTTGCCAAATTGGTAACGTCTCCACTTTCACACCCCCCCCCGCACCGAATAGTCCTATTAGAGCTCTGGTAGAGTAGGATAGGGATTGAGGGACATCCACGGAATAACCCACCGTGTGGATTAAATTGTCTTGTTTAATTTTTTTTATTTGGCAAAATTCCAATTTAAATTTAAATTTGAATTGCCAGTAACAGAAAATCGATAACGCCACCTGTTGGCTAATAGCTATATATATAAAATATTAGTAAGTAGTCCCAATGTTTGTCAATAAATAATAATGAAGTTCATAATGAGTGAGTAAATTCTGTAGAGGGGAAAATCACCGGGAGCATGGAGTAGATCGATCGTCCACTCCAATACAAGGGCGATGGGTCTGCAAAAATTCAAATAGGCCCATTGCAGGAAGGGCGGGTACGTCGTGGCCACAGACACCAGGCCTGCCAACTGTTTCTTTTATTTTGTGTGTGCATGTAGGTCGTTATGTAGTGTTGTGAAGGTCGAGTTTTGTTTTTGGAGTCTGTACCGTCTACGGGCAGGGTTGGAGTTACCCCACCCTGGGAAAACTGAGCTAGCCGAGGTTGCCCACTGAGAAACACTAGACGTGTTACAAGAATGGCGCCCAAATATATGTTTTTTGAAATCATCAGGATCGCGAGAACGGTTGTGAAGCAACAAGTTCAAACGATCAGCGTAAGCGAGATGATTTCGGAAGCAGAAAAATAAATAATAATGAAGTTCATAATGTGTGAGTAAATTCTGTAGAGGGGAAAATCACCGGGAGCATGGAGTAGATCAATCGTCCACTCCAATATAAGGGCGATGGGTCTGCAAAAAATTAAATAGGCCCATTGCAGGAAGGGCGGGTACGTCGTGGCCATAGACACCAGGCCTGCCAACTGTTCCTTTTATTTTGTGTGTGCATGTAGGTCGTTATGTAGTGTTGTGAAGGTCGAGTTTTGTTTTTGGAGTCTGTACCGTCTACGGGCAGGGTTGGAGTTACCCCACCCTGGGAAAACTGAGCTAGCCGAGGTTGCCCACTGGGAAACACTAGACGTGTTACATCCTTATTTTTTCATGTATTGCATTTATGAATGCATTTATAATCAAATTCAAATAAAGTTGCCAGTACAAGTGAACTTTGTGACGCAAGTCCATTATTTCCAGCGTTGCCACTACATGCCAATTTAATTTTGGCGCAATGCTGCTTGTCTTGCAATTTGGTCACTCTCAATCGAGCGCGTCAAATTGTGCCACCTCTTTTTTTATAAAATTTCTCAATTTTGTATAAAATATTAAATCTAGTAGTTCGATTCAATTTAATTGAATGAAACATAACCGAATTGAACAACAACTGAATTGAATCGAACTACTAGATTTAATATTTTATACAAAATTAAGAAATATATTATATTTATAAAAATTACATTAATTTATGTAATGGTATAATAGTATTTCGCTGTCGGTTGCGTCCGACTGCAACGTTCTATCTTGTTTTTGCTCTCCAGTATTGACGCTCGCGAGAAACACTGCAGCTGCACTACAATCTTGTGTGAGTTGTTCAAGTAGTGTGATTTGTGCGTGCGCCGCGACCACTCTGCTAGAGTGAGTGCGCTTGGTGCGCGTTAATTACATTATTATGAGCATCACCCCCCATACCTCCACTGACGCCGATGCGCCTGATACTGCTGCGTCAGCTTCATGGTGCTCGTCTTCGTTGGCCCGGCAGACCAGTGAACTCTGCTATAATCTGCGCACTCGCCCAGACAGCAGCAACAGTAACAACAACAACACCAACTACAATAATGCAACGAAATTAGCAAATGTCAACAATGCCAACTACAAGAACAACATCAACAAGAATTCGGCCAACAACAAAAACAATATGAACAACAACAGTGCCAACAACCACAACAACAACACCGGCTCTAACAACAACATCAAATCCAAGGTCAACAATGTCAACAGCGACAACGACAACAACAACAACGCCAAAACAAATAAATCAATTTTCACCAATGCCAATAAAAAAAGGAAAATTGCGACAATCGAAGAGCAAGATTTGGATGCAATATCGTCTACTTCTGCTGGAGCTCGGGCAGCACCACAAGCGCTTGAAGATCTGCTGACTGATTCGGACACCGATATCGAGTTAGTTGACATGAAAGAGATGTTGGTGCCTGGTTCACCAATATACCCCCTGATTGTGGCTAATCCTATTGAAGCTGCTTATAATGAGAATCCGAATCTAAGCGCTGCTGCCGAGAAACGCGATTGCTCGCAATCAAATGGACCTACTGTGCAACCTGCTGAAAGTCGGCCAACAAGACCATCCAAGCCTCCCCCACTTATTGCTGAGGGTATCACCGACGTTGTTGGACTGCTTGAAGCATTAAATGCTGTCACGCAGCCTGACAGCTTTATGCTCAAATGCAGCGGTGGTGGTACTGTTAGAGTAATGCCAAGTAGCATTGATGCATACAGGGCAGTACAAATATTGTTTACGGATAAGCGAATCCCGTTTCATTCGTACCAGTTGAAGGAGGATAGAGGCTTTCGCGTGGTGATCAGGGGACTGCATCCATCCCTGCAGAAACTTGATCGCATCAGAGATGAGCTGGCCAAACTTGGGCATGCGGTGCGGGGTGTCTAAACCATTGTAAGCCGCATCACCAAAAAGGAGCTGAATCTTTGTTATTTGAAGCTGGAGCCGGCTGCAAATAACAAAGAGATATACAATCTACGGTCAATCTCTCAAGTGCGTATATCAGTAGAGTGCCCTGACCGCCTTTTGGACATCGCGGATTTCTGACCCTCCTTTCTCCGCAACTCGTGGGATTTCATTATGGATCCAGTAAATTATAAAAGTACAAATTCAGAGTCCGGAACTCTCCCAAAACCGGAATGGAGAAATCCTAATAAAGCGGCGGCAGTGGCACCTAAGCCTGGCCAAAGCTACATCAGACCTGACAAGGCGAGCCCGTCGGTCTTGCCGGAGGGGCAAGAGTGGCGGGTGGTGCGACCAAAACACACAGCTCCAATGAGGTGAAACACGCCAATAGTGCAGCTGAACCTCTAGGAGGAGCTGGTGTGGAGGAAGAACTGCCCACCACCAGCAGCCAGGCCTCTAAAGCGCAAGAAGGCGGCCAACATACTACGAAGACAGAATGCGAATGCGGGAGCAAATCCACCACCAGTCGAATGGCTAAACAAGGTGGAATGGGCAAAGCGAATTCTGCCTGACTTCGATATAAATATCACGAAACCAGCGCAGAGCCAAACTAAAAGGCAGCGCTCGCACGAATCACCAGGACCAGTGGCCAAGAGAGCCAGGGACCAACCGGGACGTTCCTTCGACGAGATCGCCAAGGATAGAATCCTCATAGGGATTCTCGACAAAGGCAATCCGGTGGGAAGGATTCCTAGAAATCAATGGAAATGGGTGGAGGGGGCCTTGACGGCCTGCTGGCAATATTAAAGTAATTGCCTGTGAAAACGAGCACTACGTCAAGATCTACAAGGCGGCAGTGGCAAGCGTTGGAGAGGTATACAAAGGGCCAACCTAGTCGCAGTTGACTGGAGTGAAGTCCCGAGTAGACCGAGAGCTCGGATCTGGCTACCAACGAATATGAAGCCGGAGGAAGTGCTCGAAATGATGCAAATCTGCAACACGTCGCTACCCACCCACGACTGGAAGATAGTTAAATTTGAGGCCTCACAAGGCCCTATGAGTCAGGCGGTGATGCACCTAAATAAGGAGTCACTGGGACCAATCGAAGCGGCCAAGGGACGGCTGAATCTTGGCATCTGCTCCACCACCATTAAGGTGTACAAGTCGGCTGCAGCTGCTGGGAGTGAGTCCACCGACAAACCAGTCGGAAAGGAACCCCCCACGGTGTTGCCAGAGATTGACGTCGAATCGACCGGCTACACTTCGGATGACTCGACACTGACACGAAGCCTCGAGGCCTTGTGTCGGGAAATCGAGCAAGATGAGCTGTCACTGTCCGACGATGATGACTGTGATCTAACGGTGGTGCGGGTAAACTCTGTAGATGTCTTTAAGACTTCTACAGATAAACCTCCACCACTGCAAAAGCAGCATCCGCTGCCCTTACGCTTCGCCTATTAAGAGGCGGAGTCGATGTTGCGTTAGTCCAAGAGCCCTGGATGGTTGGAGATAGGGTTTGCGGACTAAGCAACAAGGATTATAAGCTCATAAGAGCTCAGACTGAAGGTAAAACGAGAACCTGCATTTTAGCTAAAAAACATCTCCACATTTTTCTGCTTAAAAATTTCAGCAATTGCGACAACACGGCAGTAAGCCTGGAGCTAGAGACAGCCCCAATAAGGTTTTCGTCGTCCTATATGGCTAATGACAGCCCGGACCAGCCACTCGACGACAAGGTCAAGTCCCTTGTCCAGGAGTGCGAAGATAAGAAGATAGGCCTAATCATAGGCTGCGATGCTAACGCTTACCACACTCAGTGGGGGAGCTCAAACATAATCCAGAGGGGTGGGTCACTCCTATCTTTTATTCTAAACTCTAACCTAGAAATTAGCAACGTGGACAATGACTCCACTTTTATCATAAAAAACAGACAGGAGGTTTTAGATTTAACCCTTTTCTCAAATATCATTAGCGATCGGGTGAAACGATGGAAAGTTTCAGACGACCACTCCTAAAACACACAGGAGGTTTTATATTTAACACTTGTCTCAAATATCATTAGCGATCGGGTAAAAGGATGGAAAGTTTCAGACGACCACTCCTTCTCCGATCATAGGTACATAGATTTCGAGATACTTTTCAACTCCCCTAAACCAGTCGGCTTCCTCAATAGGAGGAAGGCAAACTGGGCTAAATACAAAAAAGTACTAAGTCGAATCCTGCCCGAAACCCCATCGGCAGGTCAGAATTCTGCAGCTAGTCTGTACAAACTAACACACACCTTCACCAGGACATCTGATAAAGCCCTCAAATTAGCGTGTCCCTTTTCAAGGCCAACGCCTAAGAAAAAGCCCCCATGGTAGACATCACAACTCAGTGCTCTCCGCAAGAGTTGTAGATCCCACTTTAATGCGGAAAAATCGCGAAATGAAAACTCAGATGACAACTCCTGGTCCGAATCTAGCAAGGACTCCTTAGAAATTCTCCTCAGGACTCATTTCCCAGCAACCCCTGATAAGTAGGATAGAAAGTCTCAGAAGACCACTCCTTCTCCGATCACAGGTACATTGAGTTCGGGATTCTCCTAAACTCCTCTAAACCAGATTGCTTTCTTAATAGGAAGAAGGCAAACTGGGATAAGTATAAGCGTGTACTTAATCGTATTCTGCCCAAAAGACTGTCGGCAGGTCAGAATTCTGTAGCCAATCTGTATGAACTTATAGACACTTTCACCAGGGCATGTGATAAAGCCCTCAGAGTAGCGTGCCCCATTACAAGGCCAACGTCTAGGAAAAAGCCCCCATGGTGGACATCTCAACTCAGTGCCCTCCGCAAAAGTTGCAGATCCCTTTTCAACGCGGCAAATTCGCGAAATGAAGACTCACATTGGTCTATCTATAAGTCTAGTCTGGCGGAGTATAAAAAAGCCATTAGACAGGCAAAAAGAAGATCATGGAGAGACTTCTGCACAGAGATAGAATCAACCAGTAAAGCTGCAAGGCTCAGGAAGATTATATCCAAAACGAATCCCATCTTAAGTTATCTTAAGAGAGATGACAACTCTTGGTCCGACTCAAGTGAGGATTCCTTAGATATCCTCCTTAGGACCCATTTTCCAGGGTGCTCTAAGCAACCCTTAACAAATGATAGCTCTGGGTCAGGTGCAATTGCTTCAATGATACCTATCCTCAGCAAAGAAAATATACGATGGGCGATTAATAGCTTCAAGCCGTTAAAGTCCCCATGCCCCGACAATATACGCCCAGCTCAGCTACAGAAGGCGGGCGAAACAGCCATCAACTAGCTACACACGATCTTTGGCGAAGTTTTCAGGATTGGACACATTCCTCCTACTTGGCTCAAATCATGATCACATTTATACCCAAGGCAGGGAAACCATCGCACACAAGCGCAAAGGATTTCAGACCCTTCAGTCTAACATCCTTTCTACTCAAAACTTTGGAGAGACTTAATAGTCTGAACCTGAATAGTTTTATAGACCCGAACCCTATATCGGGTTCCCAACATGCCTACAGAAAGGGCAGATCTACGGATACTGCCCTTCATTCTGTGGTCAAACAAACAGAGTCATCTCTATTTTTAAAATAATACACCTTAATAGCTTTCCTGGACATCGAAGGTGCTTTCAAAAATGTCGACCCAGAGGCGATAACTGGAGCACTGACGGACGTGGAGGTTGACGCCGGTTTGGTGGGACTGATCAATCAATTGCTCACACGCAGAATTGTGACTTCTACACTGGGATCGTCCAACCTTTCCAGATACTTCAGTGAAGGGACGCCCCAAGGGGGAGTCCTATTACCTCTCCTACGTGACATGGAGGGTTTCTGCCAAACCGTCGCCTATGCGGATGACGTTGCCGTTATCTTCAGAGGAAAGTACCCTCAAACCCTATGTGACTTAATGACAGGGAAATTAAAAATACTGTCATCTTGGGCAAGTAGTTGCGGTCCAAGTGTGAACCCCACAGAAACCGAACTTGTGCTCCTTACAAGGAAATACAAAAAATTCCTTCCCTCTTCCCTCCAAAACTAAATAATACGACCCTTTCCTTTAAATCCAGTGCCAGCTTTTTGGGTTTGACACTGGACAGGAAATTGGACTAGAATCCAAACACTCAGACAAGTGCTCGGAAGGCAGCAGTAGCCCTGCTGTTTACCTGTAGGAAATCCATAGGACTCAGATGGGGCATGTCCCCAAACAGTGTCCGATGGATGTACCTTTCCAATTTTAGGCCCATTCTTCTATATGGGGTTATAGTATGGTGGCCTTGCCTTAAAAAGCAAACCACTATAAAACAACTTAATAAGGTTCAGCGGATGGCTGAATTATGTATCTCAGGAGCGCTTCGCTCCACTCCAAATGAGACACTCGATGCCATCCTAGACATTCAAAGCTTAGAAGTAGAGAGCCTCGAACAGGCAACTCTCACAGCTGTAAGACTTAGGGAATCCATATCGTGGACAACCCAAAACAAAGGCCACGCCTCTATTCTGATGGGGAGACCCGTTTGAACAGACTGCACACCAGTAGTCCACCTTCAAGCACCCTTTAACACCCTCTTCCCACTAAGGGGAGAATGGACACATGGAACCCCTGGTCCACCAGCGACCGTAGAGTTCTACACAGACGGGTCTAAACTCGGAAATCGTGTAGGCGGAGGTGTTTACTCCTCCAAGCTTACCACCCATCAATCCTTCAGCTTTCCGGAACACTGTAGTGTGTTCCAAGCTGAAGTTATAGCCATACAGGAAGCAGTAAATTACATGAAAAGGTCAAAAATTAGTCCCACGAATGTTAACATATACGAAGACAGCCAAGCGGCCATCAAATCTATAAGTGCAATGTCAATAAACTCGACAACCGTAACAATCTGTCGCAAATCTCTACACGAGATGGAAGTGCAGCATGCTATCAGCCTAATATGGGTGCCAGGGCACAGCAACATAGAAGGCAATTGCATAGCTGATGAGCTAGCTAGGAAAGGCACTCTGCTACCCTTCCTTACTGGAAAGGAAAGTGAAAGCAAGCTACCCGCAAGCTCTCAATTAAAGAAATTAACAGACACATGTCTAACGACAAATGGCGAAATGCCAACTGTAGTCGTATTGCTTGCCAAATCTGGCCAAATTTTAATAGCAAGCGCAGTAGAGAACTGTGCTATCTAATTCGCAGTAATTGTTCCGCTGTTATCCGGGCAAGTACTGGTCACTGGTTAGTGGGCTCTCACGCCTGTAGGCTCCATAACCCACATAATGATTTCTACAGGAGCTGCAGAGACGAGGAGGAGGTGGAATCTCCGGAACATAGTTGTGGTCTAAGCGGTAACATCGCAAAAACCGAACTAATGCTTTTCACAAGGAAATACAAAATACCTTCCATTGTCCCCCCAAGACTGAACAACATAATCCTTTCCCTTAATCCTTGTGCAAGCTTCTTAGGCTTGACACTGGACAGGAAACTTGATTGGAACTTTAACTCTCAGGTAAGGGTTCAGAAAGCAACTGTAGCCCTGTTCTCCTGCAAGAAATCCATAAGACTCAGATGAGGTATGTCCCCTAACATTGTCCGATGGATGTACCTATTCATTATTAGCCCCATTCTTCAATATGGGATTATGGTATGGTGGCCTTGCCTTAAAAAGCAAACCACTATAAAACAACTTAATAAGGTTCAGCGGATGGCTGAATTATGTATCTCAGGAGCACTTCGCTCCACTCTAAACGAGACACTAGACACCATCCTAGACATTCCATGCGTAGAAGTAGAAGGCCTCGAGCAGGCAACACTCATAGCAAATAGACTTAAGGAGTTTTCCGGAATACGGCAGTGTCTTCCAGTCTGAGGTCGTAGCTATACAAGAAGCGCTATATTGTCTGAAAAGATAAAAAATTAGTGCCTCAAATGTAAATATTTATGTAGATAGCCAAACGGCCATTAAATCTATTAGCGCAATGTCGACAAACTTGACAACAGTAACATGCTGTCGCAAATCTCTACACGAGATGGCAGAGCAGCATGCTATCAGCCTAATATGGGTGCCTGGGCACAGTAACATAGAAGGCAATTTCATAACGAAAAATGACTGAACGCCAACTGTAGTCGTATTGCTCGCCAAACCTGGCCCATCTTCAGTAGCAAGCGCAGTAAAGAACTGTGCTATCTAAACCGCTGTAAGCCGTTGCTCCGCGGTAATTCGGGCAATTACTAGTCATTGGTTAGTGGGTTCTCACGCCTGTAGGCTTCTAATCCCACACAATGATTTCTGCATGAGCTGCAGAGACGAGGAGGAGGTGGAATCTCCGGAACACTTCCTCCGTATCTTTCCTGCTCTGGCACAAAGACGATTCACCTTCCTAGGAAGTCACTTACTATTCGGCTTAACAAGGCTGTCGCACATAACACTAGCCAAAATTGCAAAATTCATAAAAGCAACTGGCTGGTTCAACTGATCAATTTAACACGAGTTTCAGTTGGATTTAGATCCACGGTACCGCAATGGGCCAAGAATTGGTCTATGTGTGCTGATCATTCAGGCCAGAACCGTTCAAACTAACCTTCTTAATTTAAGGATAAAATAAAATAATGGTATATTAGTTTTGAATTTTAGCAATCGAACTAAAAAACGTTGGAATTCGATCTTAGCAATATACCTTCTAAGTTTGGTAGCTGCAGCTCTTAAATTACTGCAGATATAGGCATTTCTCGTTTTTGTGGGCGGAAGTGGTCCTAAATTTTGTTTTCCGCGTTTATGAAGGGTGTTTCTAGCAATATACTTTTAAAATTTGGTGACTTATGTTTTCAAATTACGTGAGATTGTGGGGGACGCGAATAGTAAAAATCAATACTCAGCAATATTGCAATTGTTTGAATGAGCTTAGATCAGCTTATGGTGCTTTAGAAAGTTTTTTATCGCGGATTTGCACCCTTCTGCTTTTGAATGCAAACATGCGCCCTTGAGCTTTCAAATGCAAGCATGCGCCCTTGAACTTGCAAATCAGCTGGGCTTGCGCATGCAGTTCATTCTTCTGCATGCGGCGATCGATGCAGAAATACAAAAGCGGATCCGTGCAGAAAAAATTGTTTATCAACGTGGAGAAAATTCTCTAAACATCCAGAGCTGGATAGGAGATAAGTGCCTTTTTCTTTGGCGAATCTCACAGCGAGGACAGACCCCACCCGACCCCAGGGGGATTTTATGAAGATCGCGACCCATTTCCGGAATTTTGGCGGTGCAGTGTGTCGAGGTTATAAGTGGTGCCAAGTGTGTGTGTGTGCAATAAAAAAAAAAATATATAAAATTTAAATTGAAGGCAGTGCGGTTAAACAGTTTTGGGTTTATCGGCAAGGCATTGTAAACAAAAAAATAAATAAAGAAAAGGTGCATACAGACTTGCCGATACCTTGACCTAGCCTGCAAATACTGCAAGCACACCACACCAAAATTAATACCGCACCACAATACACTTTTGACCACGGCACCGACCACCGATGCTCTTTCTTCGGTTCATATATTTTATTGTGAGTATATTCTGGATTTTAGTGATTGTGAGTAGGCTTTGAAAATGTATATCTTTTGTGTTCGGCCATAGGACAAAATGAAATAAGTCGGATTCGAAGTAGAGGAGCGGTGGCCCCTTTTGCCCAAGGCAACTTCAACAACAACAACAACAACAACCGGAACAACAACAACTGCAGGGCACCTGCAACAACAACAACAACATCACAGCCGCTACAACAGCAGCAACAACAACAACCGGAATAACAACAGCTACAACAGGA
>JAWNLS010000276.1:0-56368 GCA_035042185.1 Drosophila kambysellisi
ATCATCCTGGAACTTTGCAGCAATTGAAAAGGGCGAGGTCGTCATATAATAATTACAAATCTTGTCCTCAAAACAATATTTACTTACATCCCAAACAGATGTATATTATTTATATATTTATTTATTTATCGATTTTCTACATCTTACAGGAAATTAGAAAGGGCAAATTTGGCATTACGTACAAGGCGACTTGGAATCATTCGACTATTGCTGTAAAAAGATTGAAACACATTATAAATGAAAACATCAAATATCAAATCGGGGAGCTTATTCGTTTACCAAATGAATATTTTGTATCAGTATACGGCATCGCAGTGGAAGGGGATTTTACATATTTACTAATGGAATACAGGGAGTGTGGATCCCTATTCGATCGTCTCCACAATAGCACGGAAACAATTACTTTTGAGAATGTTGACGGATGGATGGCTTCTGCTGCTCAGGTACTTTCTATAACCATTCAGCAGACAATACATTGTATTGTTGTATACCTATATACATTGTATTGTCTGTATAGATATATATCCACTAATAACTTACAAAATGTGATTACGAATTTTAATTGTAGGCTATTGATTACCTGCTATGTGAGAAAAACCTGGACCCTCGTTTCCTTTGCAATTTGAAGTCTTCAAATATGATGTTAGATGGTGACAGATTGAAATTATCTAATTTTTGTCTTGCATTTGACGATAAAGATGTGTTGAAAAACGATTTAGATAAGTCATACATAGCACCGGAGGTTTGTACATCTGCCAAACAACTTTTTAATAGTATATTGAATATTACTTCATCCGAAGGTCATCAAAGAAGGAGAATACACTACACAAAGTGTCGTATATACCTTTGGTATTATCTTTTGGGAGGTTAAATGCTGTAAAAGCCTTAAAGTAATTAAAAAAGAACATTCTTAAAATCTTAAATTACTAAATCTTATCAATTACTTAAATGAATATCTATTGTTTTCCAGGCTATTAGATACCGTCATCATGGATATTGCGGACATCAAAATTTTAAATGTATAATTATTTTAAATTCGATTATATTTATACTATTATATTATTAGGTTATGCTATTATACTATTGGTTCTGTGCTATGTCCGTCATGCTGTCCGTCCGTCTGTCCGCGTTCCTCCGACACCCTTAGAGATTGAGACTTGAAACTTGGAACGTATACTGGAAAGTACCCTCAAAAGTTAAAGTGTCTTGGGTTTGGACCTACGTCCACTAGGGAGCTAGAAAATTGATAAATTCAATTTTAGTAAATCGATAAGTCCCCATATCTCTTACAATTTAATGAATACAGTCACCAATTTTGGTTGGTAGGTTGATGGCGAGGTCCTTGAAAGATTGGCATATGCCACGCCCACCTCCGACGCCCCCATCACCCCCGCCCCTAAAATTTTCAAATGGCTATATCTTCCGCAGTTTTTGAGTAGGGAACGTCAAATTTGGTAGGTATATTACTGGTAGTCGCTTTTAAAAACCGAAAACAAATTTGTGGTGCCACACCCACACCTCCGCCTATAATCGACAATTCCGGTTGTAAATCGATAACTCCGTATATCTCCGAAAATTGTAATGATGGAGTAACCAAAGTTGGAAGGTAAGTTGCTGGTAACCTTCTCCAAGGATTGTCATATCAATTGTTGGACCACGCCCACAACCACCGCCCCCAGGAATTTGCAAGCTAGAGTCGCAAAATTTTGCAGGTATATTACTGGAAACTCCCCCAAAGATCGATAAAATAATTGGATGGCCACGCCCACTCCACCTACCTAAACCGATACACCTGTTGGTGTAAATCGATAAACCCATTTACCTCACGGAATTTAAAAACTTAAGTCACCAAATCTTAAATTGTACAAAAAAATTTTGCACCACGCCCACTCCCGCCCACAAAAAACGATAAATGCCTGTATCTCCCGCAATTTAAGAGCTACAGTTACCAAACTTTAAAGGTATATTTTTAAGATCGAACTCCAAAATTTTTTGGGCCACGCCCACTCCCGCTGCCAAAACCGATAAACGCCCATATCCCCCGCAATTCAAGTTAGTTAGTTACCAAACTTGGTAGGAAGATTATTAGGAAACTTCTCTATAATTTTTTTGGGCAACGCCTACTCCCGCCCCTAAGGTCTAGAAAAGTCCATATATCCGGAATTTAAGAGTGAAAGTAGCTTATACAATTACTTTGTGTCTGCTCTTCCCGTGTTATTCTGCCCACCATCTTTAAAAGCCACGCTCACTTATATGCAAATAATATTTATATTTATAAATAGAGAATTAACAGAATGTGTTCCGATTCAAAAAGGCAAACTTGGACAGTATTTCTTGACTGCACACAAATTATGGTTTAACAGTATTTCGCTGTCGGTTACGTCCGACTGCAACGTTCTATCTTGTTTTATTTTAAATTTTTCAAAGGGATTCGTGCGCTGAGAATGTGCCTTTCGAGGATATAAAGATTTGTCAGATACCAAGTAAACAAAATAATGACGAAAGGACAAAGCTGATTCTTGGGAGTGGTGCCTTTGGCGTTGTTTACAAAGCTCTTTGGCGTGATAGAAATATTGCGTTAAAAAAATTTTATCCAGAAACCAATACAAGAAGTGACCATGATTCATTTAACAAAGAATTCAATATGCTTGCATCCGTTGACCACGAGAACATTGTGAAATTATATGGTACCTCCTCAAACTCTGGCAATCTTTATTTACTATTGGAATATGCAGAGAATGGATCTCTCCATGAGTACTTGCATGGAAAGGAACAACGCAATTATACAATGTCAGATGGAATGGATTGGATGATTCAGCTCGTTAATGTTCGTTCATGTAATATACAATTTAGTGTGTTATTTAATTCGTGCTCTCATTTATAGGGTATGGCTTACTTGCATGATACAAACTCAACCCCCATAATTCATCGTGATTTGAAACCTAAAAATTTACTACTAACCAAAAACTT
Source organism: Drosophila kambysellisi (assembly GCA_035042185.1). Taxonomy (NCBI): domain Eukaryota; kingdom Metazoa; phylum Arthropoda; class Insecta; order Diptera; family Drosophilidae; genus Drosophila; species Drosophila kambysellisi. Next base: position 2,971 of record JAWNLS010000276.1, read on the forward strand.
CAAACAATTGAAAATTGGAGATTTTGGAACCGTTAAAACATTGATGACCAAAAACACCACAGGAATTGGAACACCTTCTTATCTGGCACCCGAGGTTTTTATAAATTAGCGAAATTTTACAAGAGCAAAGTATCTAGTATGTTGTTTCATTTACTCGCAGGTTTTAGATGGAAAAAAATACACGGAAAAATGTGACATTTACAGCTTTGGCATTATTCTATGGGAGTTGATGTCGCGCAGACGTCCTTTTGATCACTTACAAAACGATGAGATAGAGGCAATTAAGCTTCTTACCATAAAGGGAGACCGACCGGAAATGAATGTTAAACTTATAACAGATTGTAAAAAATTGCAAAAACTGATTGAGAGTTGCTGGAATCAGGATCCAGAGAAGCGACCCTCTGCCGGATCAATTCAACTATCTGAAATTCAGTATTCAGATGCTGATATTAAAATAAATTGTTCTGTCTGTGGCGAAATATTTTTCACGGCCACCAATCACTTGATCCGGTGCCCCAAGTGTGGTGATGTGTATCACCAGGAGTGCCATAAGCCTGCCATTAGTTACGAGGAGGCGACCGATGATCAGGATCACATCTGGCAGTGCGACAATTGCTGCAACAAGCCCACCACAAGCCGTGCAGCTGCCACAATCGCTATGCCCAACGCAACTCCAACTTCAGCGCCGACGTCGCCGTCGCCTACTGTACTAATACCGGATGAGCCCATGCCGCTGGCAACGAATAAGACCAAATCTAGTTTAGGGAAAAGAAAGCATCACGAGAGCAGCAGCAGCAGCAGCAATAGTGAATAACTATATATATATATAAATATATAGCATAATAATAACTATCTTAAATATATTATCAGCATTAAAATGCACTTTGAATAACAATCCTTAACCTATATCTGTCCGTCTTCTGGGTTTGCTTTCATGTTCGCAGTGAGTGTCAAATATCATTAGTAGTGCACCAAAAATCACTGGCAGAATTCTGAGTGCAGCAAAATGATTTATTAACTACATTAATTACTGATGCTGAATATGATGGCTTTGAGCAAAGGTATGTAACAGACAAGTCGGGAATATAGGTTCTCGATACATTTCGATATCCGATGGAATTAAAAGCAAATTCTTCTAATTCATATTTATCAACATTAATTTTGAACAGTGCTTAGAAAAATTTGAATTGCCTGCCACAAACTAATTATTCATTACTTTTCAAAAATCCCAAAGACCCACATTTACATATATTAACGACTAAATTTAACTTATGATCCTAATAAACTGGGGTTTCATATTATGTGAAAAAGTACCTAAGTTTATGGTCACAGATTTTTTTGAACAGTTACATTATGGACACCTGGGTGCCATAAAAACCGGATTCTTACGTCAGGATGAATATTTCCGATAATAATAGACCAATCCATCGTTGTCGGCTTAGTTATGTATTGGATATCGGGTGCAACAACCAGTAATCAACGGAAGCTTATCGTGGAACACTTCAATATAGGATTTTCGCAATGCCAAATGGCTGAAATTGTCAATCTAAGCAACTCATCTGTATACTACATCATTCGGAGTTTCGTCGGCGAAAATCGGATGGAGTGCAAGGGCGGAATGGAAACAAACCCGATTTTCACCGAGCAGTACGAGCCGCGGATCATTACGAAAATAAGGGGAAATCTGACTCAATAGGGAAAAAGTTCAGTATGGGAACTGTGCTCCAAGTTTGCAAAAGCAAAAAATATATAGGGTCTGGGATGACGTTCGTTAAAATCCATTTGGGCAAGGAGTTGAGTTCTGGAACACAGTCATATTTGAATCTGAGTACACATTAAAAATGTCTTGCCCGGACGTATGGAATTATGTGTGGCGACAGTCGAATACTGAGCTGAATCCCAAACACTTAAAGGCAACAGTCAAGCATGGCGGAGGAAGTGTCATGGTATAGGCATCTATCTCGACAGCCCACGACGGAAATTCTGTTTTTATTAAAACAACAATGGACAGGAATGTGTTCTTCGATATAATAAAGGAAAATTTACTCGACTACAGCATCTTACTTGTGCATTAAAATGGGGCAAGAGTATATACATACAGTGAGCAAAGGCTCATTTTGCACAGTGCCTAGCAAAAAATTTAAAGTGCTATAAAGCTTAAACAAGGGAAAAAATTCAAATTTGAATTATCATGTGGGGGCAGTTCGATCTAAGCCAGGACTGTACTATTCCTGCCTTATGCTTGGGGTCGTTGTCCTGGTAGAACCGGAAAGTAAGTCGGGTTCCTAGTTTCTCGGCATTTTTAAGTAAATTTTCCTTTAGTAAATCAAAGTACACATATTTGTCCATTGTTGTATCAATAATCACCAAATTTCCGAGATAGATGCCCATACCAGGACGGTTCATCTGCCGTGCTTGACAATTGCCTTTATGTATTTGGGATTCAGCTCAGTATTGAACTGTCGCCACACATAATTCCATACGTCCGGGCCAAAAATGTTCAATTTGTACTCATATTCAAATATGACTGTGTTCCAGAACTCCAAATCCTTGCCCAAGTGGATTTTGACTAACGTCATTGCGTTTTCCGTGCTTCTCGGGCCTTCAAGTCATAGTTGCGCAGAACTTGGAGCACAGTTCCCGCACTAACTTTTTCCTTATTTCATCCCGCACCTGTTGAGTCAGTTTTTAAACCGATAGCTTAAGATTTCCCCATATTTTCTTGATGATCCTCGGCTTGTTCTGCCCTCGCTATCCATCCAATTTTCGTCGACGAAACTGCAAATGATGTAGAATACAGTTGCTGTTCAATCTTACAATGTTAAGATACCTAAGGAGGCTTCTTATCGCGAAGATATGTAAAGACGTGAAAAGACACGTACGCGGCACCCATTGTGTCCGTAATAAAACCATCCGCGATAAGAGTTCTCCGAACTGATAGGATAATGAGTCTAGACGCATTTGCAGCAGTAAATATGTAACTAGATGATTTCCTAAGTAGGATAAGAATAGTTGTAGCTATCTGTAAGATAATTTAGAAGTTTTCAATAAACCTGCCGAAGCAATTCGGCAGCAGTCTATGTTCGAACCTTTAACAACGTCGTCGTGTTATTATTTTGATCCTGCGAGACACCGCTTGCCATTTATATATATTGTGCTTAACGAATTAAACAGTTGCGGTGTTTAGATTGACCATTATAGATATTTTTCGATATGAATATCCGATTTCTAAGTATTCCAGGATGATTTTCCGATGATCAATGGTAGTTCTTTTGTCCATAATCCTTGTTGGCTTTTTGCACCCGAAATGCAGGAAAAAACTGAACTGACTACGAAGGATTGGTCTATTTATACCGAAAATATTCAACCTGACGAAAAAATCTGGGTCTAATGGCACCCAGGTGTCCATAATGTAACTGTGCGAAATAAGCCTTTGCCACAAATATAGGTACTTTCTTACATTACCCTAACTAGCAGGTGGAAAACCACAGTTTATTAGGGTCATATATACAATTTTGGTGGTTAATAAATGTATAAATGTAAATTTTTGAAAAATATTACATAAGCACTTTATGGCAGTAAGTAAGCCTTTGCCCACTGTATAAATTCTTGATCAGTCTATCAGTGTTGTGATTTCCATTTCTACGTCTATAAAAGCTCGTTAATTAAGTTCAGTAATCTTAGTTCGAACTTGTGAATAAAAACAGTATCTGTACCAGAAATCTAGAATAAATAAATAAAAAGCTTAAAATATTACGATTAGAAAGTCTGCAAGAACTAGAAGAATTAAAGCTCATAAGAAGTGTGTATAAATATTAAACACGGGAGCTCTTATTAAAAAATCTTAAAGCTAAATGCACTGGTTTCTTATCTAACGCAGTCGCTCGTAAGACGACCACACACTGTGATTTCATCTTCTAAGAATAGCGTTACCCGGCCTCAAGCACCAACCGCATGAGTCCGATAGCTGATTCAGAGCTGAACATGTTCATACTTTAACGAAGTGAATATTCGTTCAGTACTCCTTTGATATTCGTTGTATACGGTCGAATAAATTTCTAAATTAATATTAATATTTATTGATTTTCTATGTATTTTGTATGTGTGCGATCAAACAATTTATAAAAAAACCCACATATTCACATTTGTAGTGCGCAATTTACGAATATGTCTGAAGATATCGAATTACGTGATGTACTTGTTAAAAACGTTCAAATTTTGTAGATACAAAATAACAGAATGATAAAATTTCAGATGATTCAATTTGGTGATTTCTATGGCTATAATGCGTTATGGAAGAATAAAGAGATCATCGCAATCCCAACAGAGGAATTTGAAATGGATAAAGTCGATATAAACTTACTTATTTCACTCAGACATACGAATATTGTTGAAATATATGGCATACAGAACGATTATGTTCTAATGGAATATTCAGATTGTATAGATCTCAGTAGTTACTTACATGGAGAGGAGCAGAGAGAATACACAGTGAGAGATGTGCTATCCTGGATGCAACAGGCAGCCCAGGTTGGTTATACAGATAGTGTATCTTGGATGGCCTATGCAATTAAATCGCGTTTCTTTTTCTTTTCAATTGTAGGGTATTCACTATCTCCTTTCTATGGAAGCTAACTGGTGCAATCGATATTTGAGTACCGGAAATTTTATGTTATCCAATAAATTTCGCACATTAAAAATCTGTTATCTCTATAATAAGCCTACTAATACGATTGATGACATCGTGTATAGTTTTGGTATTATCTTTTGGGAGTTGATGTCACGAAAGACACCTTCAATTGCAATGATCTGCCTCATTGGCGAAGGATTTCTATAGTTAATGGTGAATAGCTGACCATATGGCGATTACACACAGTTGTTAAATGTCATTATTTTCATAGGAGATAATCACTTCATTAATGAAATAAAAATACCCAACTCTGAGCCTATCAAAGAATTAATTGAAAAATGCTGTAATTCGGATCCGGATAAAAGGCCAGCAATGGAAAAGATAATCTCCGATATCGCTCATTTTCTTGAGTAAGTTAAATACGAAATTTAGCATTCAGGGATAATATATCTATTTGATGATTTATATTATTGCAGAAGTTTCGACTCTTCAATATTGGATCAAGTCTTCAGTGCTGATATCGGATCATCCTGGAACTTTGCAGCAATTGAAAAGGGCGAGGTCGTCATATAAGAATTACAAATCTTGTCCTCAAAACAATATTTACTTACATCCCAAACAGACTTATTTATATATTTATTTATTTATCGATTTTCTACATCTTACAGGAAATTAGAAAGGGCAAATTTGGCATTACGTACAAGGCGACTTGGTATCATTCGACTATTGCTGTAAAAAGATTGAAACACATTATGAATGAAAACATCAAACATCAAATCGGGAAGCTTATTCGTTTACCAAATGAATATTTTGTGTCAGTACTTGGCATCGCAATGGAAGGGGATTTTACATATTTACTAATGGAATACACGGAGTGGGGATCCCTATTCGATCGTCTCCACAATAACATGGAAACAATTACTTTTGAGAATGTTGACGAATGGATGGATTCTGCTGCTCGGGTACTTTTTATAACCATTCAGCAGACTATACATTGTATTGTTGTATACCTATATACATTGTATTGTCTGTATAGATATATATCCACTAATAACTTACAAAATGTGATTACGAATTTTAATTGTAGGCTATTGATTACCTGCTATGTAAGGAAACGCTGGACCCTCGTTTACTTTGCAATTTGAAGACTTCAAATATGATGTTAGATGGTTACAGATTGAAATTATCTAATTTTTGTTTTGCATTTGACGATAAAGATGTGTTGAAAAACAATTTAGATAAGTCTTACATAGCACCGGAGGTTTGTACATCTGCTAAACAACTTTGTGTCAGTATATTGAATATTACTTCATCCGAAGGTCATCAAAGAAGGAGAATACACTGCACAAAGTGTCGTATATACCTTTGGTATTATCTATTGGGAGGTACTGGCACGCAAGAAGCCTTTCTATAACTATAAGAATCAATTCCAAATTAAAAAAGCAGTCGAAAGAGGTACGAAAAAAGATATTTCACCGAAAAGATTGCATCACTTTAAATCTTGCAGGTGATCATCCAAATATCAACGATATAACTGAATGGTGGTCAGATGATTTACAACCATTTCTTACAAAATGTTGGCATAAGGAACCGTCGGAACGACACAAATTGGATGATTTAAAAGAATTATTGGACGAAACCTTATATGAGGTGGAATTCTTAAAGTAATTAACAAAGAACCTTCTTTCAATCTAAAAACAATATTCTATATCAATTACTTAAATGAATATATATTGTTTTTCAGGGCAGTAGATACCGTCATCATGGATATTGCGGACATCAAAATATTAAATGTAAAATTATGTAAAATTTGATTATATTTTTCTAATTAAAATTTATTTTCTGCAGATTGTTGGAGAAAGTCAATTTGGCATTGTCTATAAAGCTGATTGGCGCGATTTACAGATCGGGTTGAAAAAATATAAAGAAGTTGTCAAGGACGAAATCAAAACGAATCTTGAAAAAGAGATCAAACTACTCTCACACATTGAACATGAGAATGTTGTGAGACTATATGGCATGGGTTATATTGAGGAAGTCGCGCATTTAGTCATGGAATATTCTAATTGTGGATCCCTCTACAACTACTTGCATGGTGAAGAAAAGCGAAGCTACACTGCTGAAAATTCCCTCCAATGGATGTATCAGGCAGCAGAGGTACTACATTTTTACTTTTTGTCCGACGAATTAACAGATTTTTGTTTTAAATTCTGCTTAAAGGGGATCCAGTATCTACATGAGAGACCATTTTCAACTATACAATTCAAATTAAGATACTCAATTTTGAAGTCATTGTGCTTAAAGGGGCACCAGTATCAAGACAGACCATTAACAAATTTACATTGCAATTTAAATTCTCAAAATATGTTGCTGTTCGATAACTTTAGACTCTTGAAAATCAGTGATTATTTCTTTCCGGGAGATAGGGAATCTCTCTTAGAATATCAAGATTACGCCTATGTAGCACCAGAGGTTTGTGTTTCCATTAATTCTATTATTTTTTATATAATAACATATATTCTTGAGCAGGTCTTCGAGAAAGAAGTATATACAAAAGAGAGTATCATATACAGCTTTGGGATCGTATTTTGGGAGGTGATGTCTCGCAAGAAGCCCTTCTCTCAATTCGAAAGACAATTTGAATGCAAAGATATAGAAGCGATCCTAGATGGTACGAAAGATTGAAAATTAGCAATAATGCGTACAACAACTTGGAATTTTCAGGCAAACGTCCGCCTCTGAGTGATATAATTGAAACAGAGTTGAATTTCATTGGGGAAATAATTGAAAGGTGCTGGGATAAAGACCCAGAAAATCGTCCTACAATTTCTGAACTTGTCGCTAAGCTGCACAAACCTGAGTAAGTTGAAAATTATAAATATTTTTGTAACTATAAATTGAATATAATAATAAAAGGCGCTTTAACTTCTTTTTTCGATATACAAAATTTATCATAGGATATTTAAAAAGGTTGCTAAGTTTGAACTTGAAATGGTCCCGGCCGTAGACTTTGCTGATATTAAACTTGGAAAAGTTAGATGCAATAAATAAGTATATTTCATTTAAAAACTTTTACTTTAACATATCAGGAAAGCGTTGGACAAGGTTCCTTCGGAGTTATCTACAAAGCTAATTGGTGTAAAAAGGAGATCACAGTTCAGCAATGCACAAGGATTTCAGGAGACTTCGACTACGACGACGTCGTTAACATTAAAAATGTTGTCAGACAACTTTCACGCGTTCACCATGAGAATATTGTGGAACTATACGGAATTACAATTCATGAGAATAATGTATTCATCCGAATGAATTATCCAGAGTGTACAACCCTTCACAACTACTTACATGGAGAAGACAAGTTTGAGTATACTCTGGCTCGTGGAATCAGTTGGATGATCCAGTGTGCTAAGGTTTGGTCTCTCATTAGTTTGTATTTAACAATTATGATTTTAATTAACATTCCCACTTATAGGGCTTGGCTTACTTGCATGCCATGAAACCAGAACCTATTTATCATGGCTGCTTGACGACAAGAAACCTACTTCTAACTGGCAATAACCGAATTCTGAAAATAAGCGATTTTGGCATTGCTCCTAAACTGCCAATTCATTGTGATGGATTTTTATCAAAACAATATCATCGTAAAGGATTTCCAAACTTTTATTTTGATGTTTTGTACCTTATCCCTATTCTACTCGAAGTGATGACACGACAGATATATCATGAATTTTGTTGTATAAAAATACCAATGTTTGTTTTGGAAGGTATAGAGAGTATAGAAATTATTATTGCGGAAATGAAATTAGGGAAATCATTGGAACATGTCGTCTCAGATCTTACATATATACTTTTGTAAGTTTGATATGAATTTGAACAAGTTGTAAGATAATTGAAGCAAGTTGTATTACTTTTTTGATTGCAGAACTTCGAAATCCAGAATAGTTTCTCAAGTCATTCGACCCATGGAGAAAGAAGAGGTAATATTAATGTACTTATGCATATCTATTTTCACTTTTAAAGTTTTCCAATCCAGTTTAACAAACTTATAGAAGAAAGACGGTCTTCAAAACGGACTGAGTAAGTTTTTAATGCAACAAACAATTTGATTCGAAACCATAAATTGCTTAGTTGAAAATTTAATGTTTTTCATCATGCTTTCTTTTAATTTTATGTTAATTTTTCAAAGGAATCCGTACGCTGAGAATGTGCCTTTCGAAGATATAAAGATTTTTCAGATACCAAGTAACCAAAATAATGACGAAAGGACAAAACTGATTCTTGGGAGAGGTGCCTTTGGCGTTGTTTACAAAGCTCTTTGGCGTGATAGAAATATTGCGTTAAAAGAATTTTATCCAGAAACCAATACAAGAAGTAACACTGATTCATTTAACAAAGAAGTCAAGATGCTTGCATCCGTTGACCACGAGAACATTGTCAAATTATATGGTACCTCCTCAAACTCTGGCAATCATTATTTACTTTTGGAATATGCAGAGAATGGATCTCTCCATGAGTACTTGCATGGAAAGGAACATCGTAATTACACAATGTCAGATGGAATGGATTGGATGATTCAGCTCGTTAAAGTTCGTTCATGTAATATACAATTTAGTATGTTATTTAATTCGTGTTCTCATTTATAGGGTATGGCTTACTTGCATGATACAAAACCAAGGCCCATAATTCATCGCGATTTGAAACCTCAAAATTTACTACTAACCAAAAACTTCAAACAATTGAAGATTGGAGATTTTGGCACCGTTAAACAATTGATGACCAAAAACACCGCAGGAATTGGAACACCTTCTTATCTGGCACCCGAGGTTTTTATAAATTAGCGAAATTTTACAAGAGCAAAGTATCTAGTATGTTGTTTCATTTACTCGCAGGTTTTAATTGGAAGAAAAATACACGGAAAAATGTGACATTTACAGCTTTGGCATTACTCTATGGGAGGTGATATCGCGAAGAAAGCCTTTCGATCACTTACAAAACAGTGAGATAGAGGCAATTAAGCTTCAAACTGTAAACGGAAAACGACCGGAAATGAATGTTAAACTTATTAAGGAATGTGTGGAATTGAAATATCTAATTGAGAGTTGTTGGAATCAGGAACCAGAGAAGCGACCCTCTGCAGAATCAATTCAATTATCTAAAATTAAGTATTCAGATGCTGATATTAAAAGAAATTGTTGTGTCTGTGGTAAAATACTTTTAATGGAGACCAATCGCTTGAATCACCAGGAGTGCCATAAGCCTGCCATTAATTACGAGGAGGCGAGCGATGATCAGGAGCACATCTGGCAGTGCGACAATTGCTGCAACAAGCCCACCACAAGCCGTGCAGCTGCCACAATCGCTATGACCAACGCAACACCAACTTCAACGCCGACGTGGACGCCAACTGCGACTTGTCCAACAGCCACGCCCACTGTACTCATACCGGATGAGCCCATGCCGCTGGCAGCGAATAAGACCAAATCTAGTTCAGGGAAATGAAAGCATCACGAGAGCAGCAGCAGCAGCAATAGTGAATAACTATATACATAACTATATAGTGAATAATTATTTTAAATATATTATCAGCATTAAGATTCACTTTGAATTACAAACCTTAACCTATAAATATAACCTCAATTCCGTCTACTGGGTTTGCTTTCATGTTCGCAGTGAATGTCAAGTGTCATTAGTAGTGCACCAAAAATCACTGGCAGAATTCTGAGTGCAGCAAAATGATTTATTAACTACATTAATTACTGATGCTGAATATGATGGCTTTGAGCAAAGGTATGTAACAGACAAATCGGGAATATAGGTTCTCGATACATTTCGATATCCGACGGAATTAAAAGCAAATTCTTCTAATTCATATTTATCAACTGCCAGATGGCAATTCAGCATGTTATTAGCCTAATCCGGGTGCTTGGGCACCAGAATATAGGAGACAACTGCAAAGCTGATGAGCTGATGACCCAGTAAAGGTACTCCTTTACTCCTCTTTCGCAGAAGGAAGGTACAGTGCATCACCGTTAATTTTGAACAGATTTTAGAAAAAATTTTAATTGCCTGCCATAAACTAATTATTCATTACTTTTGAAAAATCCCAAAGACCGATGACAGGTACACACATTTACATATATTATCGACCAAAATGAATTTGTGAACCTAATAAACTGTGATTTCATGTTATGTTAAAAAGTACCTAAGTTTATGATCACAGATTTGTTTGAACAGTTATATTACGGACACTTGAGTGCCATAAAACCAGGATTCTTACGTCAGGATGAATATTTTCGGTATTAATAGACCAATCCATCCTTGTCGGTTTGGTTATATCTTGGATCTCAGGTGCAACAACCAGTGATCAACGGAAACTTATCCTGGAACACATCGATAACGGATTTTCGCAATGCCAAATGGCTGAAATGGTCAATCTAAGCAACTCAACTGTATACTACATCATTCGGAGTTTCGTCGGCGAAAATCGATTTTCTCCGAGCAGGACGAGCCGAGGATCATAAAAAAAATAAGGGGAAATCAAAAACTGCCTCAATAGGGAAAAAGTTCAGTATGGGAACAGTGCTTTAAGTTCTGCGCAACCATGACTTTATTGCCCGAGAACCACAGAAAAAGAAATTTGTAAATGCAAAAAATATAGGGTCTGGGATGACGTTCGTTAAAATCCACATGGGCAAGGATTTGAGTTCTGGAACACAATCATATTTCAATATGAGTACAAATTCAAAATTTCTTGCCCGGATGGATGGAATTATGTGTGGCGACAGTCCAATACTGAGCTGAATCCCAAACACTTAAAGGCAACAAGCACTGCGGAGGAAGTGTCATGGTATGGGCATCTATCTCGACAGCCCGCGACGGAAATTTTGTGTTCATTGAAACAACAATGGAGAGGAATGTGTACTTCGATATACTAAAGGAAAATTTACTCCAAAGTGCCGAGAAACTGGGAATCCCACGTACTTTCCGGTTCTACCAGGACAACGACCCCAAGCATAAGTACGGAATAGTACAGTCCTCGCTTATCTGGAACTGCCCCACGTGATAATTCCGCCGGCCGTCTCCAAATTTTATTTTAATTGAAAATTTGTGGTCTCTGCTAGAAAATAATGCTGAAGGAGTGGAGCAAGATCAGCCCAGAAAATACCCGGAAACTGGTATCTTCCATGAATAATATGTTAAGCGAAGTTCTTAAGGCTTAAGGATACCATACTAAGTATTAGCATCCTTATTTAAGCTTTTATACGCTAAATATTTAACTTTTTTTTAAGACTGGGCGAACTAAACTGCTTAGGTATTTTGGATATGTTTTCAGTTTTTGACTAATTTTAATTAATTATTTAATATTTTGAAAAACTAAAGTTTCTTTTTCAAATGTGATATAACATTACACAAATTGGCACTTAAACATTTTGAATTTGTTTCCTTGTTTAAACTTTATAGCACTTTATGTATGTATGTATAGGCACGTATTTGTAGACAGCCAGTTCGGGTCAGTTCGGGATTGTGGGTAAAAATACTCTGTAAAAAATGCACTTGCAGAACTGAACATCTGAAAAATAGGCCAACTCGTCAACAGCATCTTACTTGTTACTTATTCCTCGGTGATTTAGAGATGTTGCAGATATGCGTTCTACTTTTGAACAAACTCGAAGTCTGATTCCAAAAATAATAATGACCGAAAACAATTAGACAGCAAATTCAACGTCAATGAGTTGTGGACGCAATTAATATCAATTAATGTGTGTGAGTTGTTATATTCCTATATTTTCCTCTACCTTCATATATCATAATTAGCGCCCGCTCGACCGACTAGGTGGGGAGCGTTTGGTTTGTGGGTCAGGTCCTGTGTGTTGTGGGACAGCTTGTGTTGGTTTCTTTTTTCCAAGAATTTATTTTTGTTTTGTTTTTCGTTGTTTCTTGGCAAAAAGGTGAAACCATAAAATTTACATAGTAGTCACAGTTGAGCACTTTAATGTCTTTGTCTTGGGCTTTTGTTTTAGGCCAATTCTTTTGTGGTTATGTGCCCTGTGATATTGGGCCTCGTTGTCCCTTTTACATATAAATATATATATATATATATATATATTTTTTTTTGCTGAGAGTGGCCTCGTTTGCATAATTTTCTACTTTGTGCTTTGAGTTTCTTTCATTTTAGATGTGAGGTTTTTTTCTTCTATTGTATTCTTTGGACGGGGGTGTTTTAATTTTGTCGTGAGCTTTGTGGCGCATTACAGAAGACACTATACACTATAGCTATATACTACAGCCATGTACTAACAATTCAACTTTTTACCAAACTATGTAAACTCTCCCAGATTTTAAGCTAAATTGACTAAACTTGAATGAAATGCTCTCAGTTAAGCTTCGCCTCTGCAAGAGCAAATAAAAGTCGGTATATCTAATTTTCTTGATTTTTTGCCCCCTTATTTCTAGATTTGTCAGCAGCTCAAGTGTGCTAATATTGGGCTCAGTCAAATAGAGAGACAGAATGAGAGAGAGATAGAGGGAGAGAGATACAAAAGGCCAGATTTGACAATTCCCTTTTAGGGGATTTACTTTAGCATAGCATTGATTAATGTCTTTGATTTATAAGGCGACGGATCAATAAATGCTAAGCAGTTCTGCTCAAACATACAGATGCGTATCTATAATAGCAAACATTTAATTGAAACTATTTGGCTAAAGGATGTGCCGAGGATATGACAAGGATATGCCAAGGATATGGCATGCATTTGCGCTCAAATGAATTGCACAAACATTGACTCGCTGACTCGTAGTCAGATGGAAACTGCCTCTGAGAGAGGTGAGCGAAACTTCTGATTACGATCTGAAAAGCTAAGCAAGCTCATTTGAAATTTAAACTTGCCCGGTAATAACCTGCATACTATTGCATAACCACATACACACAAGTACTGTGTGTGTGCATGTGTGTGTGCAACTCCCAAGACATTGATGAGGTTATTGTCGCATACGTGAGTGGGTTGCATAAGTAAACAGACAAACACACAGATATATATACATATATAGATATATTTATATGTATGCACACACACACACACACTCAAACACCCACACATGCAAACAATGAAAGCAATTTGCACTACACTGCGAAAAATATAGAGTAGTCGCACTTCAGGGGTGCACTACGTAGATAGAAAAATGAGATAAGCGAGCCACAGAATGAGCTTGAAAAAAATGGAATGAATTACTAAAGATCTTTAAACAAGCTAAACTGATATAAAAATAAAGTAAAAAGGCTTAACAAAATGAAAATTATATTCTAACTTTTTAATTTATTTTTGAAAAATAACTTTCTTGCAATGACTTAATTTTTGCACAATTTTTTTCAATCTAAACTTAAATTATTTATTTATTGAATTTAAAAATATATTTTCTTGATAGCGCTTTTAAAATTAATCACACACTTATTTTATTATTTTTAATATTCTTATTACTATTTTTGTTATTTTATGATCGATTAGGTTCCACTTCAAGATAGATTTGTAATCACTCTTAAAGATCACAAGGTGCATATTAAAAAATTATTTTAGTTCTCCACTCGTCAGCTCTCTGAACATTGGTAGTTTCAGTCTTACCTATCGAGTATGAAATTCTCAACTGTTTCTCTCTGTGTACCTATGTCTGAATGCAGTTTCCTCTTTGTCTTCCCTCCACCAACCAATTGGGTTGTAGTTTCAGGTGCTCGTTGCTGCTTTGCATAATTGCTATTATGTTTGTATTAGCTCTAACAATTTGGTCTCAAGCACGCGTGCACTCACACATAAGCATTATACACACACACACACATATATATATATGATATGTTCTAGGATAATAATATTTTCATGAATCCGTAGCAAAATATTCAATTTTCAAGAGCTCGGCTTGTCAAATAATTTGATTACTAATTGCCAAAATCTTAAATTAAACACAGAAAGCACTCAATTAAACGTTTCTTAATTTTAACTAATATTTGTACACTATTTGATTGATGCTTAGCCTAATTGGATTATCTTTATTGAAGTGCATTTTAATTGCATGTGGCTATGTAAACTAGTCAAACGAAAGAAATTCCAGGTCTTTGAGTCACTGCCTTATTTTCTTAATAATTCTTGTCTTAACAATTATATGCAAAAAATGTGAGAAACGCTGTCAATTAAAATTTGTACCCGAAATCTAATTTAATATTAACTGATGACTACAATAATATTCTTAAAACAAAACTTTTATTAATCATAGTATAAACTTGGCCGAATTTATTTTTTTGCCATCGATTAAAAAGTGTATTTTTAATACATTTTTTATTTATCGGTATAGTTGAAAACTTAGCTTGTAAAAGAACTGAACACCATCGAAAATGCAAATGGAAAGTTGGTGAACAGCGATTCAATAAAACTCTCAAGTGTTGTGGGCCCACATAGTGGCCGAAGTAGTAGTAGTCATGTTGGCCAAAAAATCGTTAGCCTTGGCATCAAACCCACGGCCACCCACCTGGGCACCTGTTTGCCAGCTCAACTGTGCAACATCTGCAGGCTGGGCTACCCTTAATGACCGCAATGTGCGCGGCCATTAGTGAAACATATGGCTAAGGCGGCGGGTATTTCTTTGGGCCAACTTTTTCGCCGGGCCAAATATAAGTTAATTCTTGGTCTATGGGGGGGTCAACACCCAACTTGTTACCTGACCGATGGGGTAATTGGTCCCCGGAGTGCTGTAGCTACTTAGAGGCTACCAAGTTTTGCGTTTTTTGTCAGCCATCTAGGCTTATTTATGGCACAAACGGCGGCGATAAAAAAGGCTAAGCATTTGGTAGCTTATGTAGCGTTAAACTGGCTAACACTAAAAACTTTTCTGTTTTTTGGCCAGCGCAGAAATTAGCGACAGTACTAAATTTGATTTGCCAAGAAGAAGATTTGGTCGTAAAACGCGTTTTACAAATTTAGCCCAGTTAAATGGGGGCTTTAAAATTGTGCGCTTAAAGTTCAAAGAGCCCAAATGCGGATCTGATCAACTTACCGGGCTAAAAAGCAAAGGCGATGCCCAGGTGCGTCCATGCGTAAATCCCACGTGTGTATATGCGGGTGTGCGTGTGTGTGTGTGTGTGTGTGTGTGTGTGTGTGTGTGCGTTTGTGTGTAAGGCCTAAGCCAAGTCAATTTAACGCCCCGAAGGCAGCCAAAGTAGCAGCACAAATAAAGACGCACTGCGTTCCAGGGATTGCTAGCTCATAAATAGTTAAGCAACCGAAATGAAAGGCATGCCCCAAAACAGGAAGCACAGCAACTAACCGAATCTTAAATACACTAACCGAAAATACTTTAACCAGCTGCAACTAAATTCTAATATAAATATATTATTATTAAAAAACCGATCGATAATTGCTATCAACTCAGGTCTGATTCGATTTATGACTTTGTTTTGTGTTCCGAAGCTTTATTATTAGCTAGAAGCTAAAGTATCTTAAACATGACATTGATTTTCAAATATAACAAATTGAGCTAAAATAAAACGGACATGAAAACTATAAAAATGTTCTGCTTTTATGAAAAAACTAACAATTAATTTAAGAAAACATTATTATTTTAAGAATTAGCGAATAATTAGAAAAACAAAAACCTTAGTTTTAAGCATAAGTCAATCTTTCGTTTAACAAATATATATATAAATTCAGAAATTTTCTGAGTTTTATTCATGAATAGAATTCACTTTTTGGCCGATAGTTTCTATGACAACTGTTCCGACTGAAAAGACAAAATCGCATAGAAACAAGCCGACAGAGGCAGGTATGAGAATAGCCTCCATGCTAGGGTATCCCAAAAGGGACAGCGACCCACAAAGGTGACCCAAAAATAAATATGTATGCATATATTTATATATATAAACATACATATATATGTAAAAGCAAAGGTGTGCTGCGTGCCGCTTGCTGTTGTTAACAAAAGGTTCAAGCGCATTTTCTGTGTTTGTCAATAAAAGGCAAAGCACAAAAGCGCAAGAAAATCAGGCTAAGTGTAAGCATATTGACCTTCATCACAGAACCTGTCCAAATCCCAAAGGATGGCCAGTAAAAGCAGCAGCAGCATCAGCAGCGGCAGCAAATGCTTAGCTAAGCAGCAGTGCCTCCCAAGTGGCATGTGTGTCCTTTTCAGTGGCACGTAAGTAACTGTGAGCTACTTACCCCACACCTTCGACCCCACATTCCCCATCCGTCCTGGCTGTGATTTAGTGTGCGTTTCATTTGCTTCGATTGCTTTGCAATTAGCGCTACTTCAGCAAATTTTCGTACTGTGCATTCTGCTAATGACTCCTTTCTCCTTGCTCCTTGGTCCTTGGTCCTTGCTACTTGCTGCTGACTGTGAAGACAATCCATGTGCTCATTGATTTGTAACAATCGACGACAGTTTTGTAATTGTGTGTGCACAAGTGTCCATGTGTGTGTGTGTGTGTGTCTGTGTGTGTATGTGAGTGTGTGCGAGTGTATTGTGTGTAGCAGCAGGCAGCAGCAATTGCGCTCATAAATTTTTGGTGGACGCTGCACAACGCGGCGCATACTTAATGCGATAGTCAGAAAGCTCATTCTACATACATATGTATGTATGCATATATTTGTACACTGCTCAAAAAATTTGAAATTCGATTCAATTTCTCAATTTGAATTTAAAATAATAGTATAAAAAAAAATGCTGAGCAGCTCGGTGGACAAATTTTTGTTCTGCAAGAGTAGAAAGTGAAAATTAAAACCAGGTTTACAAACCGGAAGCTGGCTTCGATTCCGAATTAGATTTCACATGGATACTAATTAATGTGAAGGCTGTTCTATAAAAAATCTCAAAATGACACTTAAAACTATTATTATGCTCCTTGAAGTATCACTTAAAACTATTATTATTCTCCATCAATTTAAATTCAACACACAAAATTACAATGTCAAAAAATAAATTAAATTAAATGGTTCCTCAAAGAACAAGATTAGTTCTTTCATCCAAAATATCAGGATTAAAGTCTCGTTTATCATTACAAAACAAACCAATAATAAAGCTAAAAATGACTTTTATAAATATTTTGTTTCTCTTAACAATTGTTTCGATTCCATATGAATTCCAGCAAATATGTTGTAGGATAAATTAAGAAAACTAGTCTGCGTTTTTACTGGTTTTTCTCGCAAAAATTTAATCTTGATTATTTTATATTTTCTTCCAATTATTTATGGGGAAAATTAAGTTTTCGGTATGAGAAAATACATTTTTGATTGAAGAAAATTCGGCTTAATTGTGACTGCCATTCTTATTGCTATAGAAACAATTTTTACTGTACACATATATAGACATACATATGCCTGTGTATGTGGATGTGTATGTGTGTGTGTGTGTGTGTGTGTGTATAAGAGTGTCGGCTCCAATTAGTCGTGTTTTCAAGTGGCTTTCACAATCGCAGCTGGATGGCTTTATGTGTTGTTGTTGTGTGTTGTGTGTTGTTGTTGTTGCCACTTGTACGTGCCATTGCAGTCCTTGCATGATGGCCGCCTAACGAGCTAAGCGCCAACACTCATAGCAACAACAACAACAACAACAACAACAACAACAACAATGGATGTAGAGAATGTGGCACAATTGCTGTTGTTGCCTCTGGCATTGCACTGTGCAACGCTGCACAATGCCACACTTGGCGTGTGTCAACACTAAACATTTAAACATTTCAGTTTCTCACTTTGTATTATTTTAATAGTGTCACTTCGAGAGGCCGCACGTAAAATGCAAATGAGGCGCCAAGCAAAAGAAATTGGGGTGAAACACATAAACATTCAAACACATTAATAAAACAAGCACACACAAACACACACACACACAAACACACGCACAGCACAAAACAAAATTGTTTTGGCTTTGCTGGCAATAAATAAACAAATATGAAACAACGCCACAGGACCCCTTTTTTATTTTGATAGTCGCTCATTTGGGTCCTGCGTGACTGACAAATGCCCAGCGGGCGCAAATTTGAAGCTGTCAACAAATTTTCGAATTTACGAGTATTTGTGTCTTTTATTAATTTTTCCTGTTTTTTTTTGTGTTTGCCCACAAACATTTACAAATTACTCACAGCAAAGGTTCAGGAGTGACGAATCTAAATAAATCATTTTTGAATGAAGCTAAATATTTTAGTTACTTGTTTATTATTGATGATGGTTAGGGATTCAGTGATGGGGGTAAATTCATGTATCTAAATATATATATACAGTCTCTCGAAGCATTATTTGCTCAGTGCCTAGCTAAAAATTGAATTGCCTGCCATAAACTCATTATTCAATATTTTTCAAAAATTCCAAAGACACATGGCAAATACATTTATTAACCACAAAAATTAATATATGACCGTAATAGTCTGTGGTTTTTATGCAAGAAAGTACCTCTTTTTATGGTCGAAGCATGTTTCAAACTGGTACATTATGGACAACTGGGTGCCATAAAATCTGGATTTTTTACCAAAAGTTGAATATTTTTGGTATAAAAAGACTAATCCTCCGTAGTCAGTTTAGTTTTTTCCTGCATTACGGGTGCAACAAGCCAACAAGGACTATGGCAAAACAATTGATCAACGGAAAATCATCCTGGAACACTCAAAAATCGGATATTCATATGGCCAAATAGCTAAAATGGTCAATCCAAACACCTTAACTGTATTCTACATCATTTGAAATATCGTCGACGAAAATTGGATGGAGGGCGAGCGCGGAATGGCACCATACCCGATTTTCACCGAGCAGGATGAGAGGAGGATCATCAGGAAAATAATGGGAAATCTTAAGCTATCGACTCAAAAACTGACTCAATAGGTGCAGGATGAAATAAGGAAAAACTTCAGTGTGAATACTGTGCTCCAAGTTTTGCCCAACCATGACTTTAAGAAATTTATAAGCGCAACAAATAGACGGTCTAGGATGACGTTCGCCAAAATCCACTTGGACAAGAATTTGGAGTTCTGGAACACAATCCTATTTGAATATGCGTCCAAATTCAACATTTTTTGCCATGGCAGATGGAATTATATGTGGCTACAGTTCAATACTGTGCTGAATCCCAAACACATAAGGGCAATAGTCAAGCACGGTAGAGGAACCGTCCTGGTATGGGCATCTATTTCGGCAGCCGGTGTTGGAAATTTGGTGATTATTGAAGCAACAATGGACAAATATGTCTACTTTGATATACTAAAGGAAAATTTACTTCAAAATGCCGATAAGCAAGGAACCTGACTTACTTTCCGGTTCTACCAAGACAACGACCCCAAGCATAAGTGCGGAATAGTACAGTCCTGGCTTAGATCGAACTGCCCCCACAGGATAATTCCAATTTGAATTTTTTCCCTTGTTTAAGCTTTATAGCACTTTAAATTTTTTGCTAGGCACTGTGCGAAATGAGCCTTCGTAATGAATAATTAGTTTATTGCAGGCAATTAACATTTTTTCTAGACCCTGTTCAAAATTAATGGTGATGCACTGTACCTTCCTTCTGCGAAAGGAAGAGCAAAAGAGTGCCTTTTCTGGGAATCAGCTTTGCAGTTACCTCCTATATTCTGGTGCCCAAGCACCCGGATTAGGCAAATAACATTGCCATCTCATTTAGAGATTTGAGATGTGAATTAGAAGAATTTGCTTTTAATTCCATCGGATATCGAAATGTATCGAGAATCTATATTCCCGATTTGTCTGTTACATACATTTGCACAAAGCCATCATATTCAGCATCAGTAATTAATGTAGTTAATAAATCATTTTGCTGCACTCAGAATTCTGAAAGTGATTTTTGGTGCATTACTAATGATATTTGACATTCACTGCGAACATGAAAGCAAACCCAGTTGAAGGAATTGAAGTTATATAAGAGGTTAAGGATTGTTATTCAAAGTGCATATTAATGCTGATAATATATTTAAGATAGTTATTTACTATATAGTTGTATATATAGTTATTCATTATTGCTTCCCTGAACTAGATTTGGTATTATTCGCTGCCAGCGGCATGGGCTCATCCTGTATGAGTACAGTAGGCGTGGCTGTTGGACAATTCTAAGTTGGCGTCGACGTCGGCGTTGAAGTTGGAGTTGCGTTGGGCATAGCGATTGTGGCAGCTGCACGGCTTGTGGTGGGCTTGTTGCAGCAATTGTCGCACTGCCAGATGTGCTCCTGATCATCGCTCGCCTCCTCGTGACTAATGGCGGGCTTATGGCACTTCTGATGATACAGATCACCACATTCGGAGCACCGGATCAAGCGATTGGTGTCCCTTAAAAGTATTTCACCACAGGCACAACAATTTCTTTTAATATCAGCATCTGAATACTTAATTTTAGATAGTTGAATTGATCCGGCAGTGGGACGCTTCGCTGGATCCTGATTCCAGCAACTCTCAATTAGATATTTCAATTCCACACATTCCTTAATAAGTTTAACATTCATTTCCGGTCGTTTTCCGTTTACAGTTTGAAGCTTAATTGCCTCTATCTCACTGTTTTGTAAGTGATCGAAAGGCTTCCTTCGCGATATCACCTCCCATAGAGTAATGCCAAAGCTGTAAATGTCACATTTTTCCGTATATTTTCCTTGTAAACTACAAACCTGCAAGTAAATGAAACAACATAATAGATACTTTGCGCTTGTAAAATTTCGCTAATTTATAAAAACCTCGGGTGCCTGGTAAGAAGGTGTTTCAATTCCTGCGGTGTTTCTGGTCATCAATTGTTTAGCGGCGACAAAACCTCCAATCTTCAATTGTTTGAAGTTTTTGGTTAGTAGTAAATTTTGAGGTTTCAAGTCGCGATGAATTATGGGCCTTGGTTTTTTATCATGCAAGTAAGCCATACCCTATAAATGAGAACACGAATTAAATAACACACTAAATTGTATATTACATGAACGAACTTTAACGAGCTGAATCATCCAATCCATTCCATCTGACATTGTGTAATTGCGATGTTCCTTTCCATGCAAGTAGTCATGGAGAGATCCATTCTCTGCATATTCCAAGAGTAAGCAAAGATTGCCAGAGTTCGAGGAGAAACCATATAATTTAATAATATTCTCGTGGTAAACAGATGCAAGCATATTCCATTCTTTGTTAAATGAATCATGGTCACTTCTTGTATTGGTTTTTAGATCAAATTCTTTTAACGCAATATTTCTATCACCCCAAAGAGCTTTGTAAACAACGCCAAAGGCACCTCTCCCAAGAATCAGCTTTGTCCTTTCGTCATTATTTTGTTTACGTGGTATCTGAAAAATCTTTATATCCTCGAAAGGCACATTCTCAGCACACGGATTCCTTTGAAAAATTAAAATAAAAATAAATGAAGGCAGGATGAAAAACATTTAATTTTCGAATAAAATTGTTTGTTGCATTCAAAACATACTCAGTCCGTTTTGAAGACCGTCTTTCTTCTATAAGTTTGTTAAACTGGATTGGAAAAATTTAGAAGTGAAAAAATATACGCATAAGTACATTAATATTACCTCTTCTTTCTTCATTGGTCGAATGATTTGAGAAACTATTGTGGATTTCGAAGTTCTGCAATCAAAAAAGTAATACAACTTGCTTCAATTATCTTACAACTTGTTCAAATTCATATCAAACTTACACAAGTATATTTATAAGATCATAGAAGACACGTTCCAATGATTTCCCTAAATTCATGTCCAAAATAATACTTTCTATACGCTCTGTACCTTCCAAAACAAATTTTGGCAACCGATCAGTAAAAGAAACATGATATATCTGTCGTGTCAACACCTCGAATAGAATAGTAACAAAGCAGAATTTATCAAATGTCTGGGGCGATCTATAAAAGCTTAATAGTTTTTCGTATTCTTTGCGACGAACATCATATTCCTCTGCAACAATTTTATCAAAATGTTTTTCAATGCCAAAATCGCATATTTTCAGAATTCGGTTATTTCCGGTTAGAAGTAGGTTTCTTGTCATCAAGCAGTCATGACAAATAGGTTCTGGTTTCATGGCATGCAAGTAAGCCAAGCCCTATAAGTGGGAATGTCAATTAAAATCATAATTGTTAAATACATACTAATGAGAGACCAAACCTTAGCACACTGGATCATCCAACTGATTCCACGAGCCAGAGTATACTCAAACTTGTCTTCTCCATGTATGTAGTTGTGAAGGGTTGTACACTCTGGATAATTCATTAGGATGAATGCATTATTCTCATGAATTGTCATTCCGTATAGTTCCACAATATTCTCATGGTGAACGCGTGAAAGTTGTCTGACAACATTTTGAATGTTTCGGACTTCGTTGGAGCCGAAGTCTCCTGAAATCCTTGTGCATTGCTGAACTGCGATCTCCTTTTTACACCAATTAGCTTTGTAGATAACTCCGAAAGATCCTTGTCCAACGCTTTCCTGATATGTTAAAGTAAATGTTTTTAAATGAAACATACTAATTTATTGCATCTAACCTTTCCAAGTTTAATATCAGCAAAGTCTACGGCCGGGACCACTTCAGGTTCAAACTTAGCAACTTTTTTAAACATCCTGCGAAATAATTTGTATATTGAAAAGCAGAAAAATTTAAGGTCCACTTTTATTACTAAATTCAATTTATAATTAAAAAATTAAATTCAACTTACTCAGGCTTGTGCAGCTCAGCGACAAGTTCAGAAATTGTAGGACGATTTTCTGGGTCTTTATCCCAGCACCTTCCAATTATTTCCCGGAATGAAATTAAACTCCGTTTCAATTATATCACTCAGAGGCGGACGTTTGCCTGAAAATTCAAAGTTGTTGTACGCATTATTGCATAATTTTCAAACTTTCGTACCCTCTAGGATCGCTTCTATATCTTTGCATTCAAATTGTCTTTTCAATTGAGAGAAGGGCTTCTTGCGAGACATCACCTCCCAAAAAACGATCCCAAAGCTATATACGTCGCTCTCTTCTGTATATTCTCCTCCCCCAAAGATCTGCTCAGTAATTTGATTTGTTATTTGAAAAACACTTATTGATTGGAAGCACAAACCTCTGGTGCTACATAGGCGTGATCTTGATAGGTGAAGATTGATTCCTTATCTCCCGGAAAGAAATAATCACTGATTTTCAAGAGTCTGAAGTTATCAAACAGCAACATATTTTGGGAATTTAAATTGCAATGTATAGTTGAAAATGGGGTCTCATTTTTATACAGGTGCGCCTTTAAGCAGAAATCAAAATAAAAATCTGTTAATTGGTCGAATAAAAAGGATAATACCAGTGCATCCTGACCCATCCAGAAGAATAAGCCTTTAAGTATGTAACTTATACCGCGACGTACAGTTACACTTGGTATCCCATGTAGATACTGGATCCCCTTTAAGCAGAATATAAAACAAAAATCTGTTAATTCGTCGGACAAAAAGTAAAAATATAGTACCTCTGCTGCCTGATACATCCAGTGGAGGGAATTTTCAGCAGTGTAACTTCGCTTTTCTTCGCCATGCAAGTAGTTGTAGAGGGATCCACAATTCGAATATTCCATGACTAAATACGCGACTTTCTCAATATAACCCATGCCATATAGTCTCACAACATTCTCATGTTCAATGCGTGAGAATAGTCTGATATCTTCTTGAAATTTCGAATTGATTTTGTCCTTGAAAACTTGATTATATTTTTTCAACCCGATCTCCAAATAGCGCCAATCAGCTTTATAGACAATGCCAAATTGACTTTCTCCAACAATCTGCAGAAAATAAATGTTAATTAGAAAAATATAATCGAATTTTACATAATTATACATTTAATTTTGGGATGTCCGCAATATCCATGATGACGGTATCTACTGCCCTGAAAAACAATAGATATTTATTTAAGTAATTGATATAGAAAATTGTTTTCAGATTATAAGATGGTTCTTTATTAATTACTTTAAGGTTTCCACAGCACTTAAGCTGTAAAATAATTCACTTAAATCATCCAATTTGTGTCGTTTCGCCGGTTCCTTATGCCAACATTTTGTAAGAAATCGTTGTAAATCATATGTCCACCATTCAGCAATTTCGTTGATATTTGGATGATCACCTGCAAGATTCAAACTGATGCTATCTTTTCGGTGAAATATCTTTTTTCGTACCTCTTTCGACTGCTATCTTAATTATGAATTGATTCTTATAGTTATAGAAAGGCTTCTTGCGTGCCAGTACCTCCCACAAGATAATACCAAAGGTATATACGAGGCTTTGTGCAGTGTATTCTCCTTCTTTGATGACCTTCGGATAAAGTAATATTCAATACACTGTTACAAAGTTGTTTGACGAATGTACAAACCTCCGGTGCTATGTATGACTTGTCTAAATTGTTTTTCAACACATCTTTATCGTCAAATGCAAGACAAAAATTACATAATTTCAATCTGTCACCATCTAACATCATATTTGAAGTCTTTAAATTGCAAAGGAAACGAGGGTCCAGCATTTTCAAAAATAGCAGGTAGTAAAGAGCCTACAATTAAAATTCGTAATCACATTTTGTAAGTTATTAGTTATATATATACTCAATAGCACTAAGCAGACAATATAATGTATATACGCATACAATACAATGTATTGTCTACTGAATGGTTATCAAAAGTACATTAGCAGCAGAACGCATCCATCCGTAAATATTCTTAAAAGTAATTGTTTCCATGTTATTGTGGAGACGATCGAATAGGGATCCCCAATCCGTGTATTCCATTAGTAAATATGTAAAATCCCCATCCATTACGATGCCAAATACTGACACAATATCTTCTTTTGATAAACGAATAAGCTCCCCGATTTGATGTTTGATGTTTTCATTCATAATGTGTTTCAATCTTTTTACAGCAATAGTCGAATGATACCAAGTCGCCTTGTACGTAATGCCAAAGTTGCCCTTGTTAATTTCCTGTAAGATGTAGAAAATCGGTAAATAAATAAATATATAAATAAGTCTGTTTGGGATGTAAGTTAATATAGTTTAGACGTCAAGATCTGTAATTTTTATATGACAACCTCGCCCATTTGAATTGCTAAAAAGATCCAGGATGATCCTATGTCAGCATTTAAGACTTGATCCAATATTGAAGAGTCGAAACTTCTGCAATAATATAAATCATCAAATAGATATATTATCCCCGAATGCTAAATTTCGTATTTAGCTTACTCAAGAAAATTTTCAATATCGGAGAGTATTTTTTCCATTCCTGGCCTTCTATCCGGATCCGAATTACAGCATTTTTCAATTAATTCTTTGATAGGCTCAGAGTTGGGTATTTTTATTTCATTAATGAAGTGATTATCTCCTATGAAAATAATGACATTAATAACTGTGTGTAATCGCTATATAGTCAGCTATTCACCATTAACTATAGAAATCCTTCGCGAATTAGGCAGATCATAGTGAATTGAAGGTGTCTTTCGCGACATCAACTCCCAAAAGATAATACCAAAGCTATACACGATGTTATCAGTCGTATTAGTAGGATTATTATAGAGATAATTGATTTTTAATGTGCGAAATTTATTAGATAACATAAAATTCCTGGTAGTCAAATATCGATCGCACCAGTTAGCTTCCATAGCAATGAGATACTCAATACCCTATAGTTGAAAAGAAAAAGAAACGCCATTTAATTGTATAGGCCATCAAAGATACACTATCTGTTTAACCAACCTGGGCGACCTGTTGCATCCAGGAGAGCACATCTCTCACTGTATATTCCCTTTGCTCCATTCCATGTAAGTAACTGCTGAGATCTTCACAATCTGAATATTCCATTAGAACATAATCGTTCTGTATTCCATATATTTCAACAATATTCGTATGTTTGAGTGAAATAAGTAAGTTAATATCGACTTCCTCCAGTTCAAATCGCTCTGTTGGGATTGCGATGATCTCTTTGTTCTGCCATAACGCTTTATAGCCATAGAAACCATCAATTCGAATCTTCTGAAATTTTAGATTCTGTTATTTTGTATCTACAAAATTTGAACGTTATTAACAAGTACATCACGTAATTCGATATCTTCAGACATATTCGTAAACTGCGCACTACAAATGTAAATATGTGGGTTTTATTATAAATTATTCGATCGCACACACACAAAATATATAGAAAACCAATAAATATTAATATTAATTGAGAAATTTATTCGACCGTATACAACGAATATCAAAGGAGTACTGAACTTATATTCACTTCGTTAAAGTATGAACATGTTCTGCTGTGAATCAGCTATCGGACTCATGCGGTTAGGTGCTTGAGCCCGGATAACGCTTTTCTTAGAAGATGAAATCACAGTATGTGGTCGTCTTTCGATCGACTGCGTTAGATAAGAAACAAGTGTATTTAGCTTTATGATTTTTCAATAAAATCTCGCGTGTAGCCAGAAACACGCTGCTTGCCACAAACGCAGATGACACAGTGTTCCTTGCTAACTCCACCTCTGCTTCGAGAGCAGCTGCGGTTACGCAAAGATTCCTGGATGGCTTTAGTACTTGGGCCAACCGATGGAACATCTGCGTCAATGAGAGCAAATCACAGCACTGTACGTTTGCGCTCAGGAATGGTAACTGTCCAAATGTCCGACTCAACAACATGGTCATACCTCAGGAGAACCATGTTCGCTACCTGGGTATGTATCTGGACAGGAAACTTACCTGGCGCAAACACATCCAGATCACGGCAGTAGCGTGTAGATCCAAAAGAGCAAAACTCAACTGGTTGCTAAAGCCATCAAGCAAACTCAGCTTGAGCAACAAGCTGCTGGTTTACAGGAGCATCATCGAGCCCACATGAACATATGGGATTCCATTTTGGGGCACTGCTGCAAAATCTTGGATATACCAAATTCATGTCCTGCAGAACAAGGTGCTCAGAGACATCTCTGGTGCTCCGCCATACGTAAGCAACAGGACGCTGCACAACGACTTCGGTCTACCGACAGTGAAAACACAGATAAACCGACATACGAGTCGGTATAACGACCGGTTGCATAACCATGTTTACCCATTGGCTTGCTCCCTTGGGAATAACACCACTCGCAGGAGGTTGAAGCGCCTCCACACCAGCGACCTCTGGACTATTGGCCGTTAGATAAATGTTATATATGTATAATGTTATGTATTATTAGTTAAAACCATTTCTATGTGTATGTTATAGATCCTAAATCCACTGTTCACTTATACTGTTTCAAATCAATGTTTTATAGCTTTTAAGTAGGTTGATTAATGTTTAAATGTCACATTCAAAAAAAAAAAAAAAAAAAAAAAATCACAAGGAATAATCTAGCGTGCAAAAATTTTTTCTAAGCATAAAACATAAAACATTGAAAATTAAAAAATTCATAAAACATAAAAACCAAATTGTTGAAAAATATGTTATTTTACATTCAATGCAATCGTGCATCGATACTTATGTTAAGTCTCTCATTAATTGCTACTCATACTGTAAAGTAGCAGTCTTAAATAAAAGCTGATTGAGTACACAACGCATTGTGGAACTCAGTATTACTTTTCTTATCAAGGCATTCCTTGACGCGAGGAAACTTCTCGCCAACACAAGTAAAGCTTAAACATAAAAACCAGAGCATATTAAAAGGAAAAGAAAATAAAAATCATAAAACATAAAAATCTCGCCAAATAAAATTTAAATAATATTTTAATTTAAATACCCCAAACCTACTCATTAAGCCAACAAATGCCCCGCCTGCAAAAGATCTTTTGGACGTGGAGGATATACATGTAAGTGCAATTTTTGATTTTTTATTTAAATTTTATTTTTGGTAATAAATAAAAATAAAACTCACTCAATGTTGATCGCCCTTACGTTGAGCGGAAATTGGCTCTCCTGTGATGCTTATTGAGATTAAAGCTCAGGCTAAAAGTATGCCACAACTTTAATGTCGAAGTCGCTGTAGATGTATGCAAATATATACGATTTTACTCCCAAATTAATTTTGAACAAGTCAAACATACAAAAGAAAAAGAAAAATACGTATAACAATGAAATGAATAAAATATAAATAATACATATTATTATGAATATAAAAAAAAAAAGAATAAATAAATATATAAATAATCCTAATATTGAAATATTATATTTCTATATTCATAAATAAATAATAATTGGAAAATAAAATTAAATTAATAATTTATATACTTAAATAAATGAATAATTTGTACATGCCTTATTACTACATATGTTAGAAATATTATTTGGATTTAATTTTTTTTTTTTTGTTCTTCGAATTAAACTTAAAACTTAAGTAAATTTAAATAAATACAATAATATTCTAGTATATATATTACCTAAGTAAAAATTAAAAATTCCCATAATTCAGTAAGAAAAAAAAAAGAATTATCTTAGCTATAGAAACCGTCCCTATTCATTTTTGTACTAGTACCATTAAACTTATCATTTGCGAGTATTATATAAACCATATGAAAAAAGTACATAATATAAAACTGAAATTAAATACCCATAAGCTGAAATGCAACTTAATATATTAGTGTCATTAGATTATTGTTAAAATGAATAACTAAATTGTAGTAGGCAATAAAAGATAACGTTGATCTATTGTAATTCTTTATTTAAAAGCACGTCTACTCATATCAGCGATCATCACAAGACTCCCTGTTCGAGCTCGTCAGTCTTTACATGTCTCTTTAGTTTCTCATTTAACAGATGTTAAATGAGCTTAACATTATAGTTTACAGTACTAGCGATGGCCTAATACCGATGTGTGTTAGTGGTGGCCTGCTACAACATTTTTTCTTTGAAGTCATGTTACGCGCGCTTAAGTAGTCGTTATTTTAGGGATCATCAAAAACTTTTATGCTGAGGTGCCTGATGATCTTGGTAGGGTGGGCATCTGCTGTGGCAATTACATCAGCCCAGCTCAAACGACGACAACCATGGAGTGTCGCCTCCATCTTCTATTTATGAGACTGGTGCAATTCCTTTTTCCTCTCTTCCACCTTCCAGATAATATAGTTCGAACGATAACAGCTCGTGATATTTTTTTTAATTAGAATTAAGCACAGCGAGCAAGTAGCACCACAACCTAAAAGGAACCCCGACCATCTAGCGATCATACAGCCGGAACCAGCACGTGCAACACTTCTTGTAAGCTACATAAACATCAGCTCGTCCAATACAAGGTTATATGCTACACATTATTCCCTTATTATATTATATATGTATATATTATATTATATATATAAATTTTCATATTTATTAAAATAATTATTATTAATATTATTTGAATTTGTGTTCTACATTTTGTATACTGAGCAAATATTTGAACAGCTTCTGGCATAGGAAAATATTTACAAATTTTGTGACTATAAATTTGTACAAATACTGTATTCTAAAATATGTATATGTTAAGTAAATGTGTGCCGAAAAAATCGTTTTTTTTATATTTATTATTAATTGTATATATTTTTTACTTCACAATTGACATTCACTCACTGTAATACAAAATCTATGAAATGTTATCTAAATATTCGTTTTTCTATATTAATTTAATCTACATTTTATTCACACGTTCGGTAAATTTAAGAAGAACAAATAACAGTTCAAGTAATTTGCAACACCAGAGAAGCCCTTGTGCTGCAAAATGTGGCGAATGCGTAATTTGGTGGTTATTGATTGAAGATCGTCCAACAGCAAACACAAAATGCAAACATTTTATACATATATAAAGTGAAAATATATTTATATTGCTGCTAGTTTTGACAAGGCTTCAACTGCAGTCTGGCTTGTGCCACGCCCAGCAGCGCCCACATATTGATTGCCGCTGCATGGTGGCATTATTGCTGCATACTTTTTGGCATGCGCTTAATTACATGGCAGTTACAGGCATGTTGCCGTCTAATCGACAACAGCGCGTGTGTGTGTGTGTGTGTGTGTGCGTGTGTGCAAATTATGCACGTTAGAAACGAACGCAACACACAACATTGTGGCATGCAGCAAAAGAAGAGCAAAAAAAAAACAAGTGCGCTCGCATTAATTGAACAATTTTTTAGCGTAACTTTTTTGCCGCTCATTTTCCAGATTATTATCGCCTGGAGGGTTTTAAACATTTTTGCTGCTGTTGCTGCCACAAAAAAAAAATAAATAAAAATAAAATGCACTCGCAACGCTTACTAAACGACGCTCCGTGACAGCCTTTGCGTGTTTATAATTCACACTTCTGCTTAATGGTAAAAAGTAAAAAAAAGAAAAAAATTAAAAACAAAAAAACGAAGCTAAACTAAAAAATAAAGTCATTAAGTGCTGAATGTTTTGGGTCGCTTATCAGCAGGTTGCAATTTTGGCTTGCCACTTGATACACGTGCCTTTAATTACTGCCACATTGCTACACAAGCGTTCGCTGCACGCTTATTAAAGGATTAAAATATTATAAAGTGACCTGGACACAAACAGCTCCAGTTAAACAATGGCCGAGCTGTAACTAATCCAAATTGGAATAAACATTTCGCGGGTCATTTGGTTTGGTGTATGCAACACGCAAAACAAATTTAATTAGTTAAGAATAATACTAATAACAGTATTTAGGCTTTTTTAATAAACTACAATATATAAAATATAATTTATTTACAGTAATTTCTAATTAATCTAAATTTTGAAGCAATTGAGTTAAGGTTGTGTTAAATTTGAAGCTTATCAAAGTGTTTGCTTGAACTTAAATGAATCAATTCCATGAGAAATTCAATATTGAGGACTCATTATAAGGCTTTAACTAAGCCTGATTATGGGATATAGTCTTGGATTAACTCTCTTAATGTGTGATTGAGCAGACACTCCCTGAATAGTTGAGCCTTAAGTACATTTGGAGAGCATCAAAGACTTGGAAACTTAAAGTCTGCATGACTGTCTTCAATTGAATAAACCAGTCTAAATTTAATTCAACTGTGTGACTATTAAAAGTAATTAACTTGTCAAGAATTAATTTTAAGTACATGTAACCTTACTAGATAAATACATATACAGTGATTACAAGCTAATTAGAAGCAGCGTCAAGCAAAAAATTTAAAGTGCTATAAAGTTTAAACAAGGAAACAAATTCAAAATGTTTAAATGCCAATTTGTTTAATGTTATATCACATTTCAAAAATAAACTTTAGTTTTTATTAAAATATTAATTAATTAATTAAAATTAGACAAAAACTAAAAACATAACCAAAAATATGTGCAAGCCAATTAAAAGCAGTCTTAAAAAAGTTCAATATTTGGCGTATAAAAGCTTAAATAAGGATGTTAATACTTAGTATGATATCCTTTAGCCTTAACAACTTCCTTTAAACTATTATTCATGGAAGATACCAGCTTCCGGGTAGTTTTTAGGCTGATCTTGCTCCACTCCTCCAGCAGAGCATTTTTGAGATCTTGTTTGCTGGATATCTTGTAATTCCGGATGTTATTTTCCAGCAGAACCCACAAATTTTCACGAACATTTAAGTCTGGAGACTGGGCCGGTGGAATTATCATGAGGGGGCAGTTCGATCTAAGCCAGGACTGTCCTATTCCGCAATTATGCTTGGGGTCTGTGTCCAGGTAGATCCGGAAAGTACGTCGGATTCCTAGCTTCTCGGCACTTTGGAGTAAATTTTCTTTTAGTATATCAAAGTACACATATTTATCCATTGTTGTTTCAATTATCACAAAAATTCCGCCACCGGCTGCCGAGATAGATGCCCATACCAAAACATTTCTTCCGCCGTGCTTGACTATTGCCTTTATGTTTTTGGGATTTTGCTCAGTATTGGAGTATCGCCACACTTAATTCCATCCGTCCTGGCAAAAAATGTTGAATTTGTACTCATATTCAAATATGATTGTGTTCCAAAACACAAAATCCCTGCACAAGTGGATTTTGGCGAACGTCATCCTAGACCATCTATTTTTTGCTTTTAAAAATTTCATTTTCTGTGGTACTCGGGCCTTAAAGTCATGGTTGCGCAGAACTTGGAGCACAGTTTCCATACTGAACTTTTTCCTTATTTCATCCTACACCTATTGAGTCAGTTTTTGAGCCGATAGCTTTAGATTTCCCATTGAAATCTTGATGATCCTCGGCTCATCCTGCTCGGTGAAAATCGGGTTTGGGGCCATTCCGCCCTTGTCCTCTGTCCAATTTTCGCCCACGAAACTCCAAATGATGTAGAATACAGTTGAGGTGTTTAGATTGACCATTTTAGCTATTTGGCGATATGAATATCCAATTTTTAAGTGTTCCAGGATGAGTTTCCTTTGCTCAATGGTAGTCCGTTTGCCCATTGTCCTTGTAGGCTTGTTCCACTCGAGATGCAGAAAATAACTAAACTGACTATGAAGTATTGGTCTATTCATACCGAAAATATTCAACTTTAGGCGGAAAACCCAGGTTTTTGCAACCTAACTGTATATAATGTAACTGCTTTTAATAAGCCTGCACCATAAAGTAGGTAGTTTTTTTGCATAAGCCGACCTAACGGGTCTGGAAATTCCCGTTTATTAGGGCCATATATTCATTTCGGTGGTCAATACATGTACCTGCCATGGGTTTTTGGAATTTTTGAAAAATAATGAATAATGAGTTCATGACAGGCAATTGAAATTTTTGCTTGACGCTGCTTTTAATTAGCTTGTAGCCACTGTATGTTTGCAATTAACTTATAGAGCTACATTAGATTATAAATATTTTTGATACCTTTATATTATGTAATAACTATTATGTCAGTATTTAATTCAAATTTAGTACTTTATTAATTTTATTTATTTAATAAGTACAAATTAAAGTCAGTGGTTAAGTAAAAGTTCTTGCATCATCGATTAAGGTTTTCTCTTAAAGAATACTCCCAATTTTGTCAAGTGTATGCACATAAGATAGTGCATTATTAAATCATTATAAAGTAAGACAAGTGTCGATGCTGCAAAATAGCCGGCAGCAACATTTTCGAGTGTTGCAAGCAAAATTTTACATCATCTGCAACTAACCTCAGACCATTATTGTAGTAAATAATTGAATATTGTTGCAACGTGCGGCCGAAACTTGTGCACCAAATATGCTGTGGCTGCTGTTCCAGCTCATGTTGCTGCTGTTGCTGGTGATTTAATTGCTGTTGCAGCTACTGCATCAGTGCTTTTTGTTGCTGTTACTGTTGTTGCTGTTGTTGCTGTTGCTGTGACTGTTGCTGTGACTGTTGCTCCTGCCACTGTTGCGGCGTAGGCAACATCAAAATACAATTGACTTTTCGCTATATAGCAACTTTGAGGTTTTTGTCATGGCAACTGGTGTTGAGTGTGTTGATTACACAGCAACTTTAACACACGCACATACACACACACACATACACACATACGCACTCAGAGAAAGTTGCTGTTCTAAGTTGAACTAGAGTCCGGGTAAATTTGCTTTATTTTTAATACTTTAAAAAGTCTATCTTGATTTGAAAACTGAAAGCTGATGCTACATAAATAAGAATAAAGCTTTTGAATTGATTTCATAACAGACTTAATTTATTTGTTAGACTATATTTTGAATTGGGCAAGATAACATATATAATATAAATATTTTGTCCAAAAGTTTTCACTTTATGAAGCCATGCAACTCTTTTTAGCTTCAAATAATCGCTATTCATTTAAATTAAAATAGTTTTAAGTTTAGGATATTACCAAAAATTGAACTTGATTCTTGATTATTTCTCTCAGTGCATTTTCTGAAGAGCTTGTCTGCAGTTCCGCTGCCGCATGCTCGACAATTTTGGATAAGGTTGTCTGTTGGCGCCACTTGCTGTGGCAACATCAGCTGTTTTAGTTGTTGTTGTAGTTGCTGCTGCTGTTGCCACTGTTGTTGTCTTTAAATTGTGAACTTTGCCAGTGACTTCTGCTGCGACAGTGCACCACCAGACCACTTTGGATTAATTTAGCGGATGCAACACGCACAACGCACACACACACTCACACACACACACACATACACACACACAGATACATATATCGTATGCTGGTGCAGAAAAAGTTTTCATTTATTGTAGTTTTCTCAAGTTGAGATCCGTTCGCTGCTCGACAATTGGCATTTTAGCCGCAACAGAGTGAAGCCATTTACCCTTGCCACAGTTGGCGTGCCACATATAATCTTTATGCACTACCATTGCCAGTGTTTCGTATTGTAGCCAATTTACTTGGCCAAAAGTCATAAAGCCTCTGTATGCCTGGCCTTGCAGCAATAATCGTTATTTATGTGCGCGCGTGAAATGTATAAAAATGCTTTCCTTACCATACCATAAAATAATAATAATAATGATAGAACAACAACAAAAGGGAAAATGGAATATTTGTCTTAGAAAATCCGAATATTAGATACCCTACTCAGAAGTTGCCCTTTCTACATTATTTTATTAATTTAAGAATCTGATTAATTATTTAAATGGTAGTGAATGTGACACAGTGCACCAATCTGAGCGATACCAAGAGTATATATATATATATTCAAGGCATAATCAGCTATTTAGATAGATAACTCTGTAAATTCTAGTTAATTATATTTAAAGTAGTCTGTATTAAGAGCAGATCAGCTAATTGCCTGATTTATTTAATATCTCGATGTGACTTACTTTTGAATTCCCAACGAGCGCTTCTATTGAGCAACTCGTTGGCCTTATATACACAATTTAACAATAATTTAAAGAACATAATAAAACATATATATTAACTATGTAATCTCTACATTTCGGAACTCAATTAAAAGCCATCTTTATAAGTATAAAATTCATCGTTTCTCTTATGACTGCATTGAAATATCCTCTTTTAGGGTATATAAAAACTCAAGCAGCAAAGGATTGCCAATTTTACAGCTGTGCTCAACATTGCGTATGTGTAATTTTTTGTATTCCTCTTGTTATGCAATAACCCGTTTTGTCCAATGATTGTTTTTAGTATTTAAAAAAAATACGTACCCAAAAAAAAGGAAAAATATAAGTAAAAACCGCTTTGGGTTAAATTGCCACGCACACAGCTTAGGGAGCTGATGTTGTTGTTGTTGTTGTTGTTGCTCCTGCTATTATTCTCGTTTAGTAACATTTATCGCCAATTTGACACACGCACAAACACACACACACTCACACACACACACACACACATACACACACATACACACACAGTGGGACACACATGTGGACACATGTGCGCAGTTGGGCAACACATGCTTGCCAGCAATTTTCACATTATTTTGTAAACAATTTTAAGTTGAATGGAAAATGTTTATGTTGCTGCTGCGGCTGTTGTTGTTGTTGTTGTTGTTGTTGCACCCCCACTGCTCATCGCTTGCTGCACCCTATTTAACTTTTTATTATTGTCGGGTTATTTTTTGCTTAGCGCTTTTGCTGCTTATGTGCCGCATGTGTGTGTGTGTGTGTGTGTGTGCAAGTGTGTGTGTGTGTGCATAAGTGTGTGCGCGTGTGTTCCAGTGTGTGTTTAAGTTTTGTATGCGCTATTAAATTTATTTAACTTGAGCGGTTAAGTTGAGTAAAAGCTGCATCCTTTTGCCAAAGATGAAAAAACTTTAAATGTATTTAGTTTTTTGTTTTTAAGTGAAAAAACTCATTATGAAGTAAAATAAAAGTCTATATTTATGATATTTATGAAATTTTATTCTTGCATGACATAACAAGCCTATCCCATAGATCATAAGAGCAATGAAGCCAGAGATTCCAAATTGGGCTTATAAGTTCTCGTATACCATATGCTGATTGAGCGTTATTATTATTTAGCCGATAAGTTTCCTTTCCGCGAATAAAAAAAAATATCGATTCCATAATAATAGAAAATAAGTTTTTAAGGAAATTTATATATATTAAACTAGACTTGGAATTAGGTTATCCAATAGTCAGCTTTTTTTGATTATTGCGCACCATATATTATTAATTACTTTGAATGTATGTCAGAAGCTTAAGAGCACGGTACAAAAATTCATTCAATAAATATAATTTCAAATATTGAATAGATAATTTAACACATGAAATAGAAGGGTTTTACCCTTACAACAAGATTAACTATCCAACAAAAAGTATAAATTACTTAAAATAATTATTTAAAGTTAAAACAAAACGTCAACAAACTCGATTTATGCTTTCTAAGTGAATTCTTAAATTTGAATAGCTTTTTATATTTAAATTAAGTTTATAATTTAACAGTTTTAAATATTCATCAAGAATGTTAGTTAAAATGCACTCGAATTTCGATGCTAAAAAAAATTCACTTTAATTAGTGTATAATTTAAATTTGATAATTTGTCAATGCATTTTTAAATATTTAGCTGAAAAATACATATAATAATTGCCAAAGGCCAAAATGAATTAATAGCAAATATGCGAATGGAATTAGCCACAAATTTGCAACTGAACTTAACGCTAGATTGGATATCAAATGCAAATGAAATTGCATAAATTAGTCTCAAATTATGGATAGAAATGGACGACCGAACAGATAAATTGTTGTGAACTAATTATGCACAGTTGTTCATAGTCAAATATCGAATCGAAGCATCAGCTGGCTTTAACTGATGTTTACCAGCATGTTGAGGCACTCAATTATTGCCGTTTGCTGCACTTGTTTCGCCTCATGTCGACACCTTGACAAAAACTTTGCTTTCAAGTGCACCCAATTGGCAGGACTCCGCTAGCAACGGAGGCAACTTGTGTACTCCAGGGCCAGAACACAGCAAGAAAAAATGTATAAAATACATTATTGCAAAGAGTGCATAAAAAATGAACAGAATCAAAAATTGTAGAATATATTTGGTAATTTTGTTCACTGAAATTAAAATTCTAAAATGAAGCTTACATTATTATATATATATATTATTAACTGAAATTGGTAAATATGCATTTGCTTTTCTTAAGACTTTTCGTATCTTAATAAAACCTGCTCATTTTAAATTTCGCAATTTTATTTTATAGTGCATTTTTTTCGCTCTGTGTACTCTGTTCATACAGCTCCTTCGATGCATGTCAACTGAAAATGTTCTTTGCCCTTTTTTGGCCAGCACGCGTTTAAATGAAAAACGTGCTACAGCAGTTAGCCAAGTTAGTTGCCAGAGTCGTGTCCTACTACTACCTGTTACCGTATACTACCTGAGTTAGCCTCTAGTAGAGTCTTTGGCAATCATGATTGACATGCAGAGTGCACACAACCCCAGCTCAAGTTGCCTTTGTTTGCAATTCATTTCGTTTGCATGTGAACCAAAAAATATAAAAAAAAACTTGCACTTCTCTTTCAGTTGAGTGCATCGAAACTAATTTAAAAGTACGAAAAATGTCAACGACAGATTTAAATTAATAAAGCAAAGTTGTTGCAGGATTTGCATTAGTTGCACTTGCAAAACTAAATGAATTATTAAATTAACTAGTTAGAAATGTATAATGAAATTGTGCAAATATATTTGACAGGCAGAAAGAAGCATTTCCCAGAACTTAAAATATATATATTCTTGATCAGCAGAGACTTAATCTAAATATAACTCTTCATATCGAATACTGTCTAAATTTCAATAGAAATCGATTTCTGATAGCAAATTAAGATACATTTTAAGGAATTTTTATTTTATTATAATATTGATTAATTAGTTATCTCCGAGCTTGTATTAAATAATATAATCAAGTATTTAATGAATACGTATTAATTAGCCTAAAATTTCATTGACATTTTTTTTTTAATTTTTTAATTAACTCATTTATGTTAGAAAATCGAATTATGAATATATATATTGAATAATTGTCCCAAGGAGCGGATTAAACGAACAAAAAATAATGAAAGTAAATCAATAATAATAATTTCAGTTTTATTTTATCCACCCACATAAGTAATAAAATTAGCTATTTATTCGAATATTAGTTAATTGTGTCAATATAATAATAAATGCCACTATAACCTGAAAAACTTGTCCAAGTCAAAGTCCACTGTGAAATTATTAAAATTTTATGCTGACATTTGATATTTAACTGTTTTTCTATAAAAAGAAAATACATTCGTGTTAAGTATTCAGTGTTTTCCACAGAATTCAATTAAGAACTTTCACGCCTGCCACAGACAGGCAGAGCATAAAACCCAAACTACAAAATTATCCAAAATGCTCGACTAACGAGAACTTTTCCGAACTTTTGGCTTGTTCGATATTTTGTTGTTGCCTCTCGTCCACCATGGCTTGGAAGGGAATGTAATTGGTAACTAGGTCTCATATTTAATAACAGTTTGCATAAGGACTCGAACAGTGCTCTGCTGATGGTCAACGAATTTAAGACCAAACTTATTGCACAAAATTAACAATGACACATTAATCATACGCTCTGTGCGCCCAGCTCCCCGATTGCATTATCTGATGACATGACTGGGAATTTTAAATTCACTCAGGTATGTCTTCATCAAACATACCTGTCTTACACTTAGAGAAAAGAGAGGGCGCTAGAATATATAATAAAATGCAAGTAATTCTCTCAACAATGAGTATATAAATGAGATTAGCAAGATTAGAAGAACCTAGATTGAAGTTTATTCATTCTAAAATAAATTCAGTCAATCAAGGAAATTAATTCATTGCTTAAAATGTTAGCTGCTCTTTTCAATTGAATCAAATATGTATATACCTGATATTAGTTGGTATTTTTCTCACTGTGTAGCAGCAACTTTGCAGACTTGACTTTATTCCATTCCCTGGCAACTTTTAGCTGTAGTCCACCTGCCAACTGCAAACTCCCTGCTTTCCCTTGTCAGCTTTAGTCTTAGGTTTGGCTTTAACTTTGGCTTCAAAACTCAACGCATCTCAACTGAAGTTGTCATTTTTGCATGCGCTTTGCAAGCAGAGTTTTTATTTTTATTTTTTTTTTTATTTTTTTTTTTATTTTTATTTTTTTTTTTGTGAATTATTGGCAGAATAAAAACGTTGACAGCCAAGTGCGTGACTTTGTGCTGGCAAAATTGCATTTTATTTTTTCATGCGCTGCCGTCTGGGTCTGCCATCTATGTGGATGGAGGGATGAATGAGGCTTTCCGAGCGAATTGCTGTCCATTCAATCAGCATTTCAAGCATTTGAAGTGACAATCATAATGCAGATATTGCCAATGCAATTGCAATGGGGAATTTGCGTTTACGGATCGTTCATTGCGTCAATTCCAATTGACTGAGATGGCAGCAACACACACTCACACACACACACACTCAAACACACACACACAAAGACAGACCTTTGTCTGTATTTCTCTCACACAATGCAATTGGTCGGACTTGGCATTAAGATTGCCGTTATATGGCATGTAATTGACTCACAGCACTTGGCGCTGTTTAACTAACGTACTTACTTACAACACTGGCCAAGCAGGGCCAAGGACTATGGACTGTGCGGACTATGGACAGCAACGGGCCACAAACGTCCAGGCAATGACAGCAATAATAAGGTGACTCAGGTGAATTTTAGAGAAAAAGTTTGTTAATACATAATAAACTCATTTCAATGAAGTAATGAGACGCTTTAAAATTAAAAATTATATTTAGTGCCCTAATTGGCCCTAACTTATACTGCATATTTATTGGACTGAATTCAAGAATTTATAATGTTAAAGTGGGGAAAACTATTGTGTTTAAAATCTTTTGAGACTTTAATCTACAAATATATTCTGGATTTGTAGATTAAAGTTAGAGATGAAAAGTTTGCATAAATAGCATAATAATAAAAAAGATAGCACATTTGATTAAATTCAACTTAAATATATTTAATCTAAGAATATATATATGTATATATATTAAATTAATTGCGGAATGCTCCTGAGAAAAATATTATAACCTTTACAATATAATTTTCTTTATGTTTTTATTTTTTTTAATTTGCTTGAGACCAATATGTAAACTTAAAACACTTCTTACTTTACGTCACCTCAAATTGAGCTTAATGACAAGTCATTAAAAATATTTTTACTGTTCTTTTAAAAATCATTTACTAAACAATTATGTAGTTTACCAAGAACTGTCATTCATCAAATGCTGAGAACAATTGCAAATGACATTAAATTGGGCTAAATTGCACTCAATGCCTGAGTGCCCCCAATGGAGTGTTGCACCTCGCTTCAACAGGCAAGAACTTTATGGCCAAAAGCCGCAGCCCACACGAGAGAAGAAAATGAAAAGGAGAATAGCTGACAGCTCAAATTGCACGTAGCTCGAACTTCTATTTCAGTTTTCTTTCTTACTTTCTTACTTTCTTTTTTCATTATACTTTTTTCTATTTTCTTACTTTTACTTTATGCAGCGAACTTGTTTTCTTTTTATGTTTCTTTATTCACCTACAGTGTAGAGAAGCCACAGCCCTTGTGCATTTTTGTGCTCTCGACGCTGTTTATTATTTGCTCTGACCACATTTTTCTAGTTTTTGCACGTTTCTACTTTATTACCGTACACATTTCGACTCCCACCTGCCCCCCTCGTCTTTTATTTTATGTGCTGACCGATGAGAAAGAATAAGGACCAAAGGCGAAAGATACTCTCGAACTACATCAGACTCAAACAAACTGCGGTCGGAATGGACAAGCGCCCAAGTCTACCCCCCTCTGTCTGTCTGTTTGTCCTTCTATATATGTCCATACATGTCCTGTGTGGCTGCCCTGTACAATTTCTAATTTCGGGGGCATTTACAGCAAAATACAATAAAAATAACGTAATGTTTGTTCGCCCAAGGAACCGCACCAAAATGCCGATAGGGCATAGATAACTTAACAACTTAATGGCAGGCCGCAACCAGAGCAACTTTATAAGAGATGTGTGTGGGTGTGTGTGTGTGTGTGTATGTGTCTGAGTCTGGGTCAGATGAGTAAACAGAACATAAAAACAGGACCTTGGCAGGCCACACACGAAAACTTATACACAGCAAGGCACACAAAACAAAAATCAGACAACAACACTTTGCTGCACATAAATCAATTTGCCAGGCAGCGATGAGGATGAGTGAGAGATAAAGAGAGGGGGTGGATTGTCAGTAAGTAGGGGTAGCTTACTTATGTCAGCACAAAACACAAGACCCACACACAATACAACAATAAGAACGTGCATTAGCTGCATATGCACCAAAGATTAACAACAACAACAACAGCCTATCCCAAATCCATATTAAAAACTAAACCCTACACTCGGAGATATATGAATTGGCTACTCGAATCAATTAGATACATTCTCAACATCTTGGCCAAGATCGAAAATTGTATGTTACTCAATGTAATCCTCAATTATGTGTGCCATGGTTTTTATTTACAAACTCAAAACATGGGTTTTCTTCTTAAATCAAGAACTTGATTACTTTAGAAAAGGATGTAATTGATTAAGTTACTTATGATGGTTCTTACTTAAAAATAATGATTTTTCTTTCTTAAATTAAAAATAAAGATTTCGATTGTTATTTCAATAACATCATTAAATACAATTTAATCAGCTAGTAACTGGAGTTTAAGTTCTTGAACTTATTCCAAAAGTACTTGAAATAAGTTTTCTTTACATATTTCTAGTATTCGTAAATCATGAATGACTTTTATTATTCGAAAGTTTGAAGAAGAAACAATGAACTATTTTGAGCGAATGACATTCAAGAACTACATTTCAGTTAAGCTCAAGCTAAACCCGAGATTAGTTTTTCTCTCAGTGTACGAGAACAGCGCCTTCTGTTGCTGCACAATGCGTACATTTGCAAGTCAAGTTCTTAGCCAAGTGCTGCAACTGTGGCAAAGCCAGCCAAACAAAACTTGGTCAAGTGTAAGCCTTACGACTTAAGCACTCACGAACCGAAAAAAAAACTTACACGACAATTGGCAACAGCAGTTAGCCAGCTGTGCTAGTGGTGGCTTATAAGCCATTTGGCTTTCACAGTTCGGTCAGAAGTCGCCGTAATGCATCCTGCCTGCAAATCAATGTCCTTGTTGCTGCTTTGCTTGTTGTTGTTGTTGTCGATTGTTGTTGTTGTTGTTGTTATTGTTGTTGTGGATGGGCGGATTAAATCGAGGGTTGACTGAATATTTTTAGTGAAAACTTCTTTGTGGTGTCGTGATTTATGAGCGTTTCAACTTTGCCGCGTTATCAGCACAAAACTTTTGTTACCTTCCTGTCGGGTGTACACTGTGCAAAAAAACACTACTCAAAAAGCAGGTATAATCGCATTAGAAGTCTCACAGTTTTGATGTGGAAATTGCAAATAAAATTCTTAACTAAGCAGAAAACAGTCTGACTGTAAAAATACTTACAATTTACATTATTAAATTATAAATTCTTAATTAAGGAAGAATTGTTTGTGAATATTAGTTTTGTAATAAGAAATATTTTTAATGAATAGTTTTACTGCAGTTAATACTTCAATTTATTTATTTTTGTTAAAAGTTCCTACTTTTTTTGTCAAGTGTATTTTCGCATTTAGAGGACCCATTGGTGGTCTGGCTTATACTCGCATCTGCATTGGCAAAAGAGGGCTTAAATATCCGAACACCCACACATAATCATACACACAGACACACACACACACATACACACACATACACACACACACACACACACACATATGGACGAGCTGTGTGTTGAGGGTATTCAAAACTTTATATACAAAAAAGAAATTCACAAAACATTTTATCGTGTTACGCTTTCAACTGCCCATAAAAATGCATGCATAACCAGTCTTCCCCTTTATCCTTCCGATTTCCCCCCACCTCGCACCACAGCAGAGGTTGACATGCAGCACGCCCACAACACCAAATTGTGGGGCTAAGGGGAGAAGACGGTGCAGATGGGGGTAAGTAAAAATAATGCCCCATTTCAGCGCTGAAATCGGCCAACAAAGCAAAACAGCCAAAGTTGATGTTGATGTAGCGCCTGCTGGCCCAGGGAAGGAAAAACCAGAGTTATATATATATATATATATTTATAATAGTGTGTGTTCACCCTTTTCATTCACTGACAGCCCTCTGCCCTCTGACCTGATGAAGGCTCATTGGTTTTTAATTTAAAATCGAAGCAAAAACTGCTGGCATTGTCTTTCCCGTTGTGGGGTGAAACTGGGCAGCAACTCAAAACACAGAAATTCAGGTTGCAGCAAAGAGGAAAAACCGCAGTGCAAGTAAAACAAAGGGGGGAAACAATCTTTAAAAACGCATTAAAACTCTGGTGAGAATCTACCGGAAGATCTTCTTAGTTTGTGTAACTAGTTGATGGCGAAGAAATAAATTTACTACGAATGTGAAAAAAATATCTCTAAAATAGTAATATGTCTTTTCCAGAGTTATTTTTTTAATAATTAAATTTTTTAAAAAATTGGTTAAGTCAAGAGAGAACGTTGCAGGCGGACGTAACCGACAGCGAAATACTATGATACCGAAAATCCGAAAATCGAACTTTCGAACCTTCAAAATGCCATAACTTCGTCAAAACTCAACGCATTTTCAAAAGCAAGGTCGTTTTAATCATAGTTTGGTCTCTAGATCAATCGTACATTTGAAGTTGAATACGTGATTTTGGGTCGGAACATAAGTCAAAATTATAGTCCGAAAATAGGGACAGAATGTCTGTTCAGGTAAATTTCTACTTCTAAAATGTAATCCGCTTAAAAGACCGATATAGTTTCAAATTGTGCACTGACCACAAAACTATTAACCAATTTGCATGGAAATTAAATCGATTTTAAAGCACACAATCGAAAAGCAAAATATTTTTATGGCAGAGTAAAATAATAGTAAAATTTGCAAATACAATTACCAAGTTAAATATTGCATGCAGTGCAATAAA
The DNA here is from genome assembly GCA_035042185.1 of Drosophila kambysellisi. Lineage (NCBI taxonomy): Eukaryota > Metazoa > Arthropoda > Insecta > Diptera > Drosophilidae > Drosophila > Drosophila kambysellisi. The sequence continues at coordinate 47,411 of JAWNLS010000276.1, forward strand.
TAAAATATCAAATTAACACCAACAACAATGCACTGACGCACACTCACACACACATGCACACACGCACACACATTGCTGTTGGAGGCCGCAAACATTTGTTGAACAAATGCTCGAAGGCAAAAACAAATGTGGACACATGGCGATACAAGAGCCAAATAATTGCAATATTCATGACAATTGTAAACAAACTTACACACACATACACACACACCCACACACCCGCAACGGGAAACAAAATTTGCATTTCCTTTGCATGAACCCAAAACGATATTTTGGCCAAGTCAAGCATTTATAATAAAAAGAGAAACTTTATGCATACAATATTTAATTTCATGCTTTATCAAATTTTTGCAATATTTACTCAAACACACACACACAAACATAGATTCCCATACATACATATGTATTAAATATTTATGCATTGCGAATGATTGTGGCAAAATTACATTAAGTATTTACAAACTTATTGCAGTTGCAGTTGCAGTTTCAAGCTATGCGAGCCAAATTTAATTTACAAATACACTCGTCAATGTGCGAATGCAAATGCAATAAATGCAAATTCAAATGCTCAACGTTGGCAAATTAGATTTGAAAACCAAATTGCGAATATTGTATTGAAATTTATTTATTTATGCAGTTTTTGAGCCATAAATATTGTTCAATTTATAATTGTATATTATGTTAGAGCACTGATGGGCACGCAGAAAAAAAAAGGAATGTGGTAGTAGTCGAGAGAGCTCGACTAGTAGATACCTACTGAAGTGATCGTAATGAAATTTGTACAGATTAGGATTACAAAAAAAATCTATACAAAAGTTTCTTTGCTGATATTATTCATTGATTTTTTGGATTTATTATTGAATGATCTCGATATGCGTCTGGTAAGCGAGAATTTATAATTCAAACTTAAAAAGTCTTTAGATCTTATCGACAAAACTCAGACAATAATTCATTGTTTTCGTTTTTGATGTTCATCAGAAATATATATATTTTATGGATTCAGAAATGATTCCTTCTGCCTATTATATTTACATTTGTACAGCTATAGTATATTCAAAATTTTATAATTTTTCATATATCAGTCTTGATTTATTATTTTATATTAGATACACTTGTATTAAAAACCACAAATACAATCCTACATCTAGTTTGTCTGCTTCAAATTCACAAAGAAACAAAACAATAATATCACAAAGATATAAATTTGATTTTAGAAGTTTTTGAAACTAGGTTTACCTTTGACGCATATTTGTTCAATAAACATATATTCCAGATAATATATGCATTGCAAATCCAGGGTTTTTATAATTTTGTTTTCCACAGTTGTGGATGCCAGTTAGATGATCCATTAATATCAACAATCAACAGACATCCATTTCAGCTTGGTTGCTTGCAGTACTTAGTTGCATAAATGGCCAGCGTCTAAGAAGCAAAACAATCAGAGCAGTTGGCAACCTTCGATGATGGTTGTGAAAATAAATTAGCTAATTCAATGTGCCAGGCAATAAATATTGGCTGGCAACGATACTTTAGTGGGTTCGTTTGCTTACCGGTTTCTTGCCAACCATATTCGATACGGTAAACAACTTTGCGAGGGCGACATTTGCTGTCGAGGGAATGGAAAGGAGCCTTGGAAATGATTTGCTTTTGCTTTGCTTTGGTAAGGTCTGCTCTGCTCTGCTTTTGTTTTGCCATCAAAGATAGCTGGTGATATATATTGCCCTTAGTCAGGTGCAAATTGCCAACAATAAATTGTAATTAATGATTTATGTGGTGCCTCTCCTACACCAATTGAAATACACTACAGCCAGGGTGTGAATGTCATTTACGAGTGTGTGTCGCGAGTGACAAAGAAAAACTTATGATATTATCAGGGAAATTGAAGCGAATCAAATTATTGGTTAGCTTAATTAAATTGTATACTATTAAAGACCTAAAAGACCCTAAGTTAAAACATATAATTAAATACAACACTTTCGATTATTATGACTTGCGAGACAATAGTAAAGAGAATTTAAATTGAATGAATAAAATATAAAACAAACAGATAAGACTAGCAAGTATGGATACAAAAATAACTAAAAAATATAAGAACAATATTAACGAGAAGCTTAACTTAACAAATATCAATCAGACGATAAAACCAACAAGTATCGATAAGCAAAAATATTGTAATTCAAATTATTAAATTAGGAATCAATCAGTCGAGACAAGTAACTATACAAAAATATCGAGAAAGTCCAAACATCTCATTAGGTATCAATCACAAGAGACTAAAGAAGAACGATACTTAAAAAGCCAGAAGAAGTATAAAATTTGATATGAAACAGACGAGATTTTCGATACTAAAAAACAGCCAGTTAAAAGTATCGATTGATCGAGTCTGCCAACAAGTATCGATAGACAATTACCAAGAAATTGAAATCCTCAAATTAAGTATCAATTTGACCGATAATTAATATTAGACGTCTCAAAGATTACCATATAAACAAGAAAAATTTGAGCGCTTCAATTTAAGTAGAAGCAAAGCTTTTGCGATTGAACTACAATAGAGATAGAGTATCACTAAATTCGACCTTTAATCCACCCTTACTAGACTCGCTCATCGCTCTTGTCTAGGGGCAAAGAATAATGTTCGTTCCTCTGCGCATAAATAACATAAATATTTCAATTATAGGGCGTGATTTCCATGCATAAATACACTGCAAATACGAAATGGATACCTGCGAGTGTTTTGGGCGCCACATTATGATTAGATTTATGCCACGTCAGTTGCCTGTTAAGGTAAGGATGGTAATATATATATACATATATACGGCGATATTAGCAAGCAATTTTGTAAATGAAGTCGTAATTGAGGCAACATTTTTGTTGTGTTGTTGTTTGTAGTTGAGCTGAGCAGACGAATCAGCTGAAAGCCACGTTTAAATATGTTGAGTTGCAAGTATGTTTTTGGGTATTTTAATTAAGGTGCATGCGCTGACTGTGTTTGCTTATTTAATTGCACAATCGGTAAATGCAGCCAAAGTTGATTTCTTCTACTCTGTTTGCCTTAACACGACGAGCTGAAAATATTAACTGGCGATGCAGGGATTGAGGAAGTGGGAGGGTTCTCGAGCGAAGCCAACATGAAATTCAATTCGTTAAAGCAAACAAATGGATAAAGTAGCAGCAACAGCAGCAACAGCAGCAGAAGTAGCAGTTGCAACAGCAGCAGCGGCAGAGACAAATTTGTACGTTGCTTCTTCGTCGGCAACGTTGACAACGTTGCATGAATGAAGGCTGGCAACAAATTGCAGCCTGCATTTTATATGGTCTGAAATTACAGGATTCTATATGTATAAAAACTCACAAAAAAAAAGAAGGACAGTATACATGTATCAGGAGAAATGCACAGCACAGCAGCAGACTCAAAGTGAAACAGGAACAGACAGCAGCCAGGCATGAGGTCCGGTCACTGAATGACATGCGACAACGTTGCAACATTCTCGTTGTAGTTGTTGTTGTTCTTGTTGTTGCATAGTTGTCGCTGGCATCATTTTACGTCATTTATCACAATTCTGACATGCCCGACTGGATATAAGAAGTGAAGGGGGGGTCAAGGCAACTGCCATATCCTTACGGCCGTACGCAAAATCTACGAAACCAGACCAGACCAAACCACACCAGATCAGATCAGATCAGACGGCAGCAGACAGTCCAAGCTGGAACAGAATATTGAAATTTTTATAAACCAACACACGGCGTATACTTCATATGCCGATGTCCACCAAGCAGCAATCAGTGCCGATAATAATGTTGTTTGGGGGGTCAACTCTGATGAGCAAATGCAATTACACCCAATGTCCGTAAATGTGCCGTGAATTGATTTCACTTGAACTCGGTCGGGGTTAAGCGTTTCACATTCAAGTTGTCCTTCAGCTGTTATTGTATTTTTGGAAGCAGCTTAAATGCTTATTAATTACTTGTTATGGTCACACTTACGTTGCAGCTCTAAGTGCTTACCCAACGGTCTCTTAATTCAATTCAAATTGTCAATCAGTTGCTTATTCGATTTCAATTTCAATTCCTGTCAGTTATTATTTTTATCAAAATTCGTAAACATGGAAATTCAAATTGCAAATCAACACAGCTGTGAATTTTGCTTTTGCTTTTTTACTTAACTGACAGGAAAAATTACTAAAATAAGTTGATTTAAAGACGACTACTAAATACCCATTAAGCCAAAAATAATTTATTACAATTAGCTACAGGGACATTTTAGTTAATTGAATTTAATTAGACTACTTATGTAAGCCATAAGTAATATAAAGCAGTGTAATAATTCAAATACAAATATTATTAATAATAGTAATAATATTAGTTACATTAATAATAACAATAAACCTTAAAATTATCACAAAAGTTATAAAAGATGTTAGAATGTTCCAGTTGAATATGTTTCTATGAGAAAGACTATTTTTGAACAACTGCGTACTCTGTTGTTATCGAACATCGATATTTGCTAAGACGGTTATCGATAAAACGAAACTTGAATTGCTTACACTTATATTGAAAATTTTAAGTCCCTTGTGAACATGGCTAAATTGATTCTACTTTTGAGGCTGATCATAATAATAAATACTTTTTAGTTTTGGAGTTTCTTTCATATATATATTACCTGATTTTTCACTACTTCATTACACACTTTTTTCTATAAATAATGGGTTCCGCGTATAAAAAATATAAAAATAAAATTCTAACCCAAATATTTCAGCCACTTACCAATTCTCCATATGAACACTTCATAAAACACTGAAGCTACATTTTCTTTAGTCACAAACCAGAAATATTTTCGCATTTTCTTTATTGTCCGCGTTATGCGCTGCGTAAAAGGATATCATTTTTCGAGGGTATCAAAATGGACTAAAAGGCAAACTAATGGATATGCTAACAACTGGTTTGGGGCAAAACAGACAAGAACGACGACTAGCCATGAACTGTGCAATTTATTTATATCCAAATAAACAGGGAAACACATGCAAAAGCCAAACAATTTATGGTTGCTTCACTCCCATTTTGTAGGTTTGTTGTTTTGGAGTCCTCCTTTTTTTGTCCACAGTACAGTGCACAGTTTAAATGCATACATTCTGCAAAGCTGCTGCTGCTGCTGCAACTGCAACAAACTACAGTTATTTGCTGTGTAATAGTAGTCCAAACATATATATATATATATATATATATATATAGAGCGAGTATCATAATTGCTGGTAATATAACCAAAAATGCAACTCGACCTTTTAACCATGTGTGTGTTTGTTTGTTTGTTTGTTTGTCTGTGCAACAGAGTTATGTGCAATTGCTGCCAACAGTACAAAATTTATTTAACCATGCAAAAATAACCCCCTTTCGGTTTCCTTTCAGATCGGGCGGCGGGTATTACATAATAACAGCCGTATGCTGTTTGTTGCCAGCTCCATGTGGCATTTAATGCATTTGTTTTAACCCATTCCGCTTGCCCCCTTCACATTCCCTGGGTGTAAGTAAATTTATTGCTACATGCTGCAGCTGCAAGTTTCTAGGCACTGTCATGTTTATTGGCCATAATCAAAAATCATGTGTTTTTTTTAGAATAAATATAATTCCCAAATATTTATATGATTATTTTTTGTTATTTAAAGTACTTATTAATTACAGAACCTACAGAAATAGTTTTAATTAAAGGAATTTTGGAATTGCCGTCATTTAAATTTTACTGTAAATTTCAAAACTCTTTAAAGAGCTCTGTTTGTCGTTTGCGGTTTTCTCTCAAAATATATATAAATAATTGATATGAATAACTTTAAAATATCCATTAGTTTGCTCCAATTTATCAACCACAAATACATGGGCTATATTCATCATCAACCGACTATATATATTATTTTGCAATTTCAGTTGAGTCAGTTTTTAGTTGGCCGAGTTTAATGGAAAAAACTTTTGCCATTACTTAAATGCAAATTATGACAGTTTGCATACTAATTGAATTTTCGCTGACCAACTAAATTGCATTTGTCTTAGTTATGCAGAGTAAAATTGAAGGGAAATTTGAATTTTGTTCGCTCTCAGACGGAAAATGTCACAAGTAAATTTGTTGTTGTGAACATTTTGGTCGATTTATTGCATTGTTGTCCATCTCTTAAATATGACTGCAGCAAAATGCTTATAATTGTAAAATGCCTTGGTGGCCTGGGTCCTTAATTAATAGGATGTTAAGATGTCAGTGCCTTGCAACTTGCAACTTGTAACTTATAACCTGCAACTCATCTATGTACATATGTGGGAATACAAGTGAGTGTGTGGACAGAATGTACACAGAGCTAAAAGATCGAGTGTCTTCAAATACTCGCAGTATTTGCTATGCAAATCTATAAAATGCAAGTAAGAATGCTCTAGTCGAGAGAGCTCAACTTGGAGAATTATACTGAACCCTAAATACAGATTTTAAATAAATTATAGGCCTGCTGACATTAAAACGATTTATTTGAAAATACCCGTTGCTAAACAAAATCATATCCAATCTTGATTAAATTATGTCAGAGTTTATATTTTTTATTAATTGCAAAGCCATATCCTTAAAATTCTGTCCCGTATTGCTATCGGAATTCGATTTCAATCGATAAATTTATTTTAAAATTTCTTCTGCTTCATGAGGCCTCTGCTTAAACTTCCCGAAATTTTAAAGTAAGACTGAGTTATCAATTACAAAATTCTACACAATACTTGATTATTTCTCTTTGTGTATGAGGGCTACTCAGCTTACGCTAAAAGTGCTGGCCCTTGGTTCAATTAGCACACAGCACAAACCAATTTGGGATTGGAATGGTTCATTAAGCATACTTTTACATACATTCAACAAAACTAGAAGAGAGTCAGAGACAGAGGGACAAAGAGTAAGAGAGTGAGAGAGAGAGCGGGGGGAGGAGAAGTGGAGAACTCATGAAAACCTGCACAGGCAGCAAAACTTGTTAGGCATGTCAATCATAAGCCGTGTGTTTACAAAGAGTTGTAGCCCGAGTAGGGCTCCAGTTTCCAGTGTCCTTGTCCGATATCTGGTTCGACTTCGTCTTTAATTTAGGCCTTCTGTCAGCTTACAATTTGAGCTGCAGTTGCGACTTTGGCTGAAATCATTAAAGTCAGCCTGCCGGCCATATGACCTGAAGTGTGGCTTTAATTTTAGACGAAGCCCACTTGCCCAACCCCCTAGGCCAACACACGCTTGGCCTGGTCCAAATCTCTCCCATCTGCAGTGCTGTAAGTGGTCGTAGGCAGCAATGAGTTGCCAGCGTTGTCTGCTCTTTGCTGAGCTTTTTAATTTTAATGAGATCTCACTGGCAGCCTGCTAGGCTATGTGCCTGTCCTGTCCTGCTCTTCCCCGCCCAGTCCTCTACTGACAGGGCCACAAACCGTTGTTAGCCACGCCTTGCCACTAATTGAGGCAGCTGAGAATGTTTTTACGCTGACTTGGCTCGCCCCGGCTGACAATTTTAATTACAAAAATATGCATATTTAAAGATTTAAACGAACTGCGAACAATGCACGGTCCCAACTTAAACAAGTTAGAACACTAAAGTCGAGAGCGCTCGACTGGCAGATGCTCTGAAATTATTTCAAGTTAGTTGGTTCAATAGAAAATATGTTTTGTTTAATAAATCTGTGATTAAGGAAATTTATAGAGTTGAACAATAATATAATCTGCGTTTGTTAAACGACAGCTTATACTCAAAATGTAAAAAATGTAATACATAAGATCGTTTTTCTCATACAGATTGCTAAATCGACTTTGATGTCGATTCTGATCAGTATATATATAGTTTATGGACTGGCAGATGCATCCATTTGGCTGCCACATAATTTCTCACAACTTCATTATACCCTTTATATAAATTTTAAATGTGCTCAGGGCATAATTATGAAATGACAGCCAACTGATATGAATATAAATGATGCACTTGGCGAAATTGAATCGAATTTTAATTCCAATTGCTTGTTGAAGATTCGAAAATAATTAGAAATCTCTCTATAATTAAAGTGCAACAAAAATTCTTTGTGAAGATTGAATGTTGGAATGTTGATTTTGATAACACTTTGATGTTTATTACAATGTTTTTCCGAGTGTACTAAATATACAAAGTCTTTCAAAGCATAAAGTATGTTATGTGACTCCATTCGCTGTCAAACACGAGCTAACAAAAAATAAAATAAAAAGAACAGCTTGGAACCTTGGCTAATACAAAAAGCCACCACACCACTCAAATCTAGACAGGTTTACAAACAGAGCTGGGCAAGCTGAGGGGGAAGTGGTATAAAAACCACAAAACAGATTGATACATTACGTGTGCCATGTATTTTCAATGGATGCAGTCCTGCAGGATCTGGACGAGGTCCTGACTGCTGCCGAAACTGATTGATATGCTGAATTCGCTAGCCAATTCCAGTTTGAACAAATTGGATTTTTGCATTTTAATCAGATAAAAAGCTTTACATATTTTGCCGGAGTAGCTGATTATATGCATGTATACCCTAAACCCATTAGGAACAGTTCAAATGGGTATAATATAGTTGAGCAAGCGAATGTAACAGAAAGTAAAGAAAGCAGCTCCGATGACATATAGTATATATATTATCAATCAGGATTTTATTTATTTATTTATTTATTTATTTATTAGTCAACTAAATTCAGTCGACACCAAAAATACAAAAATTAAAAATTTGAATTAAATTAAAATTAAAAATAAAATTAAAACTTTAAATAAATTAAAAAATATTTTTTTTTTTATTTCTAAGATTTATGGGGTAAAAAACAAAATGGTCCAACATTTGTTGCAAGAATTGGGGAAAACCCAGAAAAACCCAATCAGACCAAAAATAATTAGTAAGAAAATAATTAGTGAGAATTAGTTAAGATCCACCACCTGTACATGCAAAAAAAGTTAATCT
>JAWNLS010000281.1:0-10016 GCA_035042185.1 Drosophila kambysellisi
GAGTTATGCGAACCAACTCTAATTAACGATAGATATTGAACTGTGATAGAGTGTAAACTCACTAGCTGCAGCAGCCGGCGGATCAGCGAGCGCCCTTTGTATAGAGAGAGAGACAGAGCGCTGCAAAGGAGAGAGAGGCAAAGAATAGCGCTGATAACGCTGGCTGCTACAGCTCGAACTGCACTTAACATAATTTGCATGTGTAAATGCAACTACAAATACTCTATCTTTATTGAGCCGCGCAGGGCACCAAATGTGCATCAAATTAATAACAAACTAGTTTGCTGCTGACGCCAACAGTTTTCATCACTTTTAATTTGATTCCTACTATTTATTTGTCCTTCCTCTTCTTCTTTTTACTTTCATCAACTGATTTGCTATTTCATCCCCTTTAACGATTTTCTCAAGCGGTTGTGTTATCGGCTTATTCGTTTCCTCTAGTTGATATTCATGTGTGGCTCAGCTATTGCTCTATCTAGTGCATCATAATAATCGCTTTTGTTTCCAGCACTTTTAATTTGATTCCTACTATTTAGTTGTCCTTCCTCTTCTTCTTTTTACTTTCATCAACAGATTTACTATTTCATCCCCTTTATCGATTTTCTGAAGCGGTTGTGTTATTGGCTTAAACGTTTCCTATAGTTGATATTCATGTGTGGCTCTACCTAATTATACTATTATACCAGAATGGTATTTATACTATTATACCAGAATGGTATAATAGTATATTGGTTTTGTGCAATGTCCGTCATGCTGTCTGTCCGTCTGTCCGTCTGTATGAACGCGCGTTCCTCCGACACCCTTACAGATAGAGACTTGAAACTTGGAACGTATATTGGAAAGTACCCTCAAAAGTTAAAGTGTCTTGGGTTTGGGCCTACGTTCACTAGGGAGCAAGAAAACCGCGAAAATCGATTTTAGCAAATCGATAAGTCCCCATATCTCTTACAATTTAATGGCTACAGTCACCAATTTTGGTTGGTAGGTTGTTGGCGAGGTCCTTGAAAGATTGGCATGTGCCACGCCCACCTCCGACGCCCCCATCACCCCCGTCCCTAAAATTTTCAAATGGCTATATCTTCCGCAGTTTTTGAGTAGGGAACGTCAAATTTGGTGGGTATATTACTGGTAGTCGCCTTTAAGAACCGATATCAAATTTGTATTGCCACGCCCACACCTGCGCCTATAATCGACAATTCCGATTGTTAATCGATAACTCCATATATCTCCGAAAATTTTAAAGATAGAGTAACCAAACTTAGAAGGTAATTTGCTGGTAACCTCCTCCAAGGATAGTCATATAAATTTTTGGACATCGCCACAAACGCCGCCCCCAGGAACTTCGTCTCTTAAAATGTAAAATGCGCATATCTGCCGTAATTTGCAAGCTAGAATCGCAAAAACGATAAATGCCTGTATCTCTCGCAATTTAAGTAAGTTAATTAAATAAATATAATTAATTTAAATGAAATAAATAGTAAAGCACTATTTTCTTAAAAATGTCTTAGTTATACATATACATTATATACTTATTTTTCCATGTAAAGCATTTTTGCATGCATTTATAATCAAATTCTTTTGCATTTTGCACTTGCAAATAAAGTTGCCAGTACAAGTGAACTTTGTGACGCAAGTCCATTATTTCCAACTTTGCCAATACATGCCAATTTGTTCACTCTTAATCGAGAGCGCAAATTGTGCCACCTTTTCTTATATAATTTCTCAATTTTGTATAAATGTTCTTTCTAGTAGGTCGATTGTTAAAATTCAAAACTAACTTATCATTATTTTATTTTATCCTTAAATTAAGAACTAATTTTATTTTCAAATAAGTAAGTTTTAACGGCAATATTTTTTTAACGCGATAGTCTTATTGCCTGCTCACAGCAGCTCTACACGAGTCAAGTTAGCATCACAATAGATTGTTGTGTTTTATCTTAAAAAAAATTATAATATATAAAATAAAACTACACACAAGAATTAAGTCCAATTAATATAAATATAAATTTAGAATTATTTAAATATATTTTTTATATGTATAATATATATATATACCTCTGCTTCGCTTTGAACTTTTGTGAACTTTTCGTGCGTCGGTACATAAGCGTGGTCGGTACAAAAGCCATTCGTTGATTGTCCATTTGTTTTCTCTCGGCTTGGTGATAAATCCGCTACGCAATCGTCGTTTAATGTGTGCCGCTGCTTCGCTTGAACTTTCGTTAACTTTTTTCGTGTATATTAGCAGCTGTGCGTGCGCGATTGAACACATAGAATCCGCTCTTTCTAAGAGCTCTTTGTTGTTGTCGGTATATTTGTGCATTTGACTGAAATTTTGTGCGAGCGTTAAGCCTAATTATGAACACAGTCGCGTCCGCTGATAATGTGCCTGCACAAGGTTCGTATTATAAACGAAAAGTCAAAGTCATTTACAACATGCTAAAACGGATGGACACTTCTTGTGCGGATTCTGAGATCAAGTCTTTCGACAATGAGTTGTTTAAGGAAAAATTATACTTAGTGAATAAAATTGAGAAATAATTCATCCTTGAGCATGAGGGACTCGAGTGGCTTGACTATAACGAAATGTCTAGCTTTCAATGGCTGGTTGTGACATTGGAGTTCAGACTAAAATGTCAGCTCGAATTTTGTAATTCGCGGACCATATCGTCGACAATCCGACACATGGATTTGCCAGTTGATCGGTTGACAGTTGATGATGAGAAGATCAAACAGATGCGCATATCATAGGGACCGACAATGAAAATGCTAGTGCTGGAATTGGAACGGGAGATTGTAAAGTGGCACCCTCAACCGATTCAGAAATTACCAAGGAGGCGTGATGGTGGGCAAAGCCATTGAGTTGAGGAGCATGTCGCGTCTGGTGAAAACCCCCGTGGAGAGTACCCTGGCGGCAACGATTTCGGTCAATGGTGACTAGGTCGTGAGTGATATCGCGAGCAGTGTGGAACGCGACGGCGTCATCTGCCTTCGGTGAAAATCGCTAGTCCACATTGTTCGATTTGGATATCTCACAGGCAGTCATTGTGTTTGGTGATGATGCAGGCTGGAGATGAAGGCGGATCGGGAGCAGGAACGAAAACAGCTGGAATCAACAAGTTTAGACCTGCATGCCAGAGAAGCAGCCCAGGAGCAGCTCCACCGCATCAATAAGTAGCTTCCGCAAAGGCAACTCGATGTGGAGCAGGGGCACTGATCCAGCTTCAATCCCGGCTGGCCAAACAACATGCCAGCGAACGGCAGCATCTACAGCAGCAGATAGCCATCCAGAGTGCAGAGTTGGGGCAGCTGCAACAGCAGGCGGTGAAATTTGATCGGACGCTGCAGCTAACCGAGAGCTACAGCAAGAGTGAGCATAAATCGAAGATCCAGCTCCTGGAGTTACGGCACTGCCAGCACCAAATTCTGGAGGCGGCAGAGAACACCGCAAGGCTTCACCATTACCACTGTGTTGATCAGTCGGTGCTCGTTTGTAATGAGTGGCGAGCACTTGTCTGCCAAAATGCGGCCACAATAAATTCTAAATGGCGCTCTCCAGCTCGTTCGATTCAACTGGATGATGTATTTCTCGTTAAGGACGGGAGTCCGCCGACCATGAGCTGGCCACTAGCCAGAGTGCATGCTGTAATTCCGGGCAGAGATGGCATTGCTCTAGTTGCTGACTTGAAGACACCGAAAAGAATAATCAGGAGTGCCGTGAACAAGTGGTGTCTGCCGCCAGTATTCAGGGAGCAAAATAGTTGCTATCATTAAATTAATGTACATTTCCCTGCGTGGCTCAATATATATAGAGTATTATAAGTTGCATTTACACATACAAATTATGTTAAGTGTATTTCGAGTTGCAGCATCCAGCGTTGTTATTAGGTTAGGGGTGTGTATGCACTGCGACCTAATAGGTCTATTGTGCACCCTTCTGGGCTTAAAGCTCCTCCATCAACTCAAGCTCTTGCACGAATGACAGAATCTTTATTGGGTTGAGGGCTACTATGTCATTGCTCATCATGACATGCATCCCTAGGATATTGCTTCTCTTCCTTGCTAAGGCGACACACTCTGCTAGGATGTGCATTGAGGATTCCTCCTCGCCTTCACAGACCCTGCAGAGTCCGCTTCTAATTATACCAAGTTTGGCTAGATGACTTCTTAGTCTACAGTGTCCCGTCATTAGACCGGTGAGTTTTCTAAGATTGTTTTTACTTATGGCTATAATCTTCTTAAATCGCTTCTGATTATAGCCACCCAAAAGACATTTGGCTTGTCGGAGTCCTGGTGCCTCTGCCCAGCTCCGCTACCTCCTTTGTCTTTCTTCGTTCCTAAGCTCCTGCCGTATCGTGTGCCTTCCAATGCCACAATACGGTTCAGGTCCCACTAGGTTCAGATCCTACTAGGGGTCTCTCCGCCCCCAACCTTGCTTGCCTGTCGGCCAGTTCATTGCCTACAAAGTCCGTGTGGCCCGGGACCCATCTTAGGGTGAGCCTATTGGTTGGACATATACGTATTCCGATAGTTGCGCCCCAGTTTAAGATCCGCACACCTTCCTATCGCACAAACTTAAGCTTGAAATATGCTGGTTTGCGTTCCTAGGGATTCATGATAAGATATCCGAGGGCCCACCACCCCTAGGCCTGTACCCTGATTGGTGAGTGATCCGTCGGTGTACCATTTTATGGTGTGCGGTTTTATAGGATGGATGTCATTAAGTGACGTCCATTCCTTTTTGCTACTCATATGAACTTTGAAATTTCGATCGAATATGTGCTCGGCTGCCTTTTCGTCCCCAGGTTGAACCAGTAGGGGAAGTTCATTTGAAAGTCGTTGGCCAACTCCTTCTGCTGACATCCCTAAAAGTATAGCTTTCTGATGGAGCCTTATTGTGTGGTGGAGTGGTGTTAGCTCCATTAAGGCTTCCAAGGCCATTGTTGGACAGGTGCGCATTGTACCTGTTATGCAAACGCAGGCCAATCTCTGCAGTTTCGGCAGCTCTCTTCTCACGGTGAAAAGCCGCGCTCTATGTCAGCATGGGTCTTACTACCATTGGGTATAGCCATCGCATAATCTTTGGTGATGTGCCCCATGACTTTCCGGCTATACTCCGACACGTATAGAGCTCTCTTGAGCACTTCGATAACGTGTTTTGTACATAGGTGCCAAAGTTTAGCTTGCTGTCAAATCTGACCCCTAGGTAATTAACTTTCCTACTTGTTTCTAATAGGCACCCTGAGAGCCGTATTTGTCTGATCCTCTGCAGCTTATACCGTCTTGTAAAGGGGACGATGATTGTTTTTGTAGGGTTTAGGTTGAGTCCAACCTCCATACACCAGTCGCTCGTTATTTTTAACCCTGTCTGGACTATATCGCAGAGTGTCTCCTCAAATTTGCCTCGTGCTATTATGACAATATTATCGGCATAACCTTGACATTGGATACCTCTGGTGGTAAGGCTGTTGAGCAGATCGTCTACTAACAGACTCCAGAGTAGCGGAGACAGTACACCCCCTTGGCCTTTGGCGGTTAAGACTGTTACCTTGCTATCATGCGCTGATGCAGTGGCTTGTCTGGACCCCAGAAGTGCCAGTATCCAACTGATGGTAGTGGAATCCATTCAGTCGTTGTTGAAAGACTAAGCAATTGGCTTAGAGTCTTAATGGACTCACGTAATCCAATACATTTGTGACTAAACTTTATAACGTTAAGAAATAACTTAGTGTATTTATTTAGAACTAAAGCTATCAAAAAGCTAATGGCGCAAACATACTCATTTCGTTTTATTATTGTATTTAGAAAAAAAAACATATATTAAAAAATTCATTTATTTTTATTATTTATGTATTTAAATTTTTAAAATTGATTTAAAACTCTAAATGTATGTATATCTTACTTAGGTTTAATTTCTTTTTTACGCAAAAACTAAGGTACTCTGTATGCAATACTTGTCGTATAATCATTTTTGAATGGGAACACATTCTGTTAATTGTCTACTGCTAAATATGGATATGATTTGCATATAAGTGGCTTTTAAAGGCGGTGAGCAGAATTATACGGGGGAGAGCAAACACAAAAAATTTTACCAGCTCATTTCAATCTTAAATTCCGGAGATATGGGCATTTCGAGATTTTAAGGGCGTGAGTAGGCGTGGCCAAAAAAAAATATAGATAAGGTTCTTAATAAGTAGAAGATACTATGGAAAACATTAAAAAACTGATTAAAGAAAAAGATCAGAAAGTTCAGAAAGCAAAGCAATAAATATCATTTACAATTCTTTATGAGATTGACAAAAAATAAAATTGAGCTGGAAGAACTCTTGAAAAAAAACAGAAAATTCTTTAGAAGCGAATTTTAATTCAGAAATACAGTTAATAAGAAATGTATTTGACCGTTAATAAGTTCGGTAGTTGGGTAGAATAAAAGAAAAGTAATTTCCAATTGGTGGAAATGTACATGTAAAATGTTTGAAGCATTAGTATTAAATACAAACTTAATAAAAATGTTCTGCGAACAGAACTAATTGAAGGGAAGCAGGCCTTGTGCTCATTTATAAGAAATAATAAAAATATTCTATAATATAATATAATATAATAATTAAAGAAAAGCAAAATATGAAAATCAATAAAAACAAGTAAGAAGGCTGTAGTCGAGTGAGCTCGACTACCATATACCCTGAACCAAGCTTTAAATGTTTATCGTTTTTGGGGGCTGGAGTGGGCGTGGCCCGATCTTAGTAATATACCTTCTAAGTTTGGTAACTGTAGCTCTTGAATTGCGGGAGATACAGGCATTTATCGTTTTTTGTGGGCGGGAGTGGGCGTGGCCCAAAATATTTTGGATTTCGATCTTAGTAATATATCTTCTAAGTTTGGTAACTGTAGCTCTTAAATTGCGGGAGATACAGGCATTTATCGTTTTTTGTGGGCGGGAGTGGGCGTGGTCCAAAATTTTTTTTACACATTTATGAAGGGTGTTACTAGCAATATACCTTTAAAATTTGGTGACTTAAGTTTTCAAATTGCGCGAGATATTTGGCTTTATCGATTTACACCAACAGGTGTATCGGTTTAGGTAGGTGGAGTGGGCGTGGCCATCCAATTTTTTTATCGGTCTTTGGGGGAGTTACCAGTAACATACCTGCAAAATTTTGCGACTCTAGCTTGCAAATTACGGCAGATATGCGCATTTTAAATTTCTAGGGACGAAGTTCCTGGGGGCGGCGGATGTGGGCGTGGTCCAAAAATTGGTATGCCAATCTTTGGAGGAGGTTATCAGCAAATTACCTTTCAAGTTTGGTTACTCTATCTTTAAAATGTTCGGAGATATACGGAGTTATCGATTTAAAATCGGAATTGTCGATTGTAGGCGCAGGTGTGGGCGTGGCACCACAAATTTGTTATCGGTTTTTAAAGGCAACTATCAGTAATATAACTACCAAAGTTGACGTTCCCTACTCAAAAACTGCGGAAGATATAGCCATTTGAAAATTTTTGGGTCGGGGGTGATGGGGGCGTCGGAAGTGGGCGTGGCACATGCCGATCTTTCAAGGACCTCGCCAACAACCTACCAACCAAAATTGGTGACTGTATCCATTAAATTGTGAGAGATATCTGCAATTTACTGCTATCGGAAATCTAAATGTATCGATAATTCAGAAACTGAGGCAGTTATCGATAAAATAACGCAAACTTGATCTGGGCCTGGTATACGAGATCTTATATTCCAAATTTGAAGTCTCTAGCTCTTATAGTCTCTGAGATCCGCGCGTTCATACAGACGGACGGACAGACGGACAGACGGACAGGGCTATATCAACTCGGCTGTTGATCCTGATCAAGAATATATATACTTTATGGGGTCGGAGATGCTTCCTTCTGCCTGTTACATACATTTGCACAAAACCATTATACCCTTTTTACCCATTTTTAATGGGTTCAGGGTATAACAAGATAGAACGTTGCAGTCGGACGTAATCGACAGCGAAATACTATTATACCTTTATTTGTGCACAGTTAAGAAATACTTGAATTCCGGGGGATATGGGCGTTTATCTGTTTTGGGGGCGGGAGTGGGCGTGGCCCAAAAAATGTTGGAGTTCGATCTTAGTAATATACCTTCTAAATTTGGTAACTGTAGCTCTTAAATTGCGGGAGATACAGGCATTTATCGTTTTTTGTGGGCGGGAGTGGGCGTGGACCAAAATTTTTTTTCCACATTTATGAAGGGTGTTACTAGCAATATACCTTTACAATTTGGTGACTTCAGTTTTCAAATTGCGTGAGATATATGGGTTTATCGATTTACACCAACAGGTGTATCGGTTCAGGTAGGTGGAGTGGGCGTGGCCATCCAATTTTTTTATCGATCTTTGGGGGAGTTACCAGTAACATACCTGCAAATTTTGCGACTCTAGCTTGCAAATTACGGCAGATATGCGCATTTTAAATTTCTAGGGACGAAGTTCCTGGGGGCGGCGGATGTGGGTGTGGTCCAAAAATTGGTATGCCAATCTTTGAAGAAGGTTACCAGCAAATTACCTTCCAAGTTTGGTTATTCTATCTTTAAAATGTTCAGAGATATACGGAGTTATCGATTTACAATCGGAATTTTCGATTATAGGCGCAGGTGTGGGCGTGGCAAATTTGTTATAGGTTCTTAAAGGCGACTACCAGTAATATACCTACCAACCAATTTGACGTTCCCTACTCAAAAACTGCGGAAGATATAGCCATTTGAAAATTTTAGGGGCGGGGGTGATGGGGGCGTCGGAGATGGGCGTGGCACATGCCAATCTTTCAAGGACCTCGCCAACAACCTACCAACCAAAATTGGTGACTATATTCATTAAATTGTAAGAAATATGGGGATTTATCGATTTGCTAAAATCGAATTTATCGATTTTCTAGCTCCCTAGTGGACGTAGGTCCAAACCCAAGACACTTTAACTTTTGAGGGTACTTTCCAGTATACGTTCCAAGTTTCAAGTCTCTATCTCTAAGGGTGTCGGAGGAACGCGCGTTCATACGGACGGACAGACGGACAGACGGACAGACAGCATGACGGACATTGCACAAAACCAATATACTATTATACCATTTTGGTATAATAGTATAAAAAAAAATAAAAATAAAAACAAATGTAAAACATATATCATTGTGTCTTATTATTTCTACTTTTAGTTTAAAGAATTGAAAATACACTTAATTTTCAGCTTAATGAATTCAAACAAATAAACATCTTCTTCTTCACACAGCACCCCACAGCACATGTGCACAATTTATAATCTATAAATAGATTATATGCACACACCTACACACACACACACAAACACCCGAGTGGTGAGACGGGTATAAGAATACCACCACAGCGAGTCATAGCTTGTCGTACGAGGCGACTAATTTGACACGTGTATGACACTACCCGGACAAGTACCTCTCGCAGGTGAAAAGTGCTTGATCGTCGTTAACATGGCAACGACCAAGTCGATTCTTGTCATGGGTAGTGTAAGCAACTCGTGACTTCCGGCAGTAGGCCAGGTATCCCCCGGATAGCCGTTGAGCAACCGCTTGGCGGCCAACCAACACGAGTGGGCGACTAAGGCAGAGTCCAGTCATGCCTTGGGACTGCAATACTGGAACCCCTTTACGACTAGAAGATTCTTGGGCTGACGGTAGCAGTATTCTAGCATCTCAGTAAGCGGAGTGAAATCTGGCTGAAATGACTGCTAGGGTAATGCTGCTACTGCCTCATTAAGTTGACAGTACAGGTTCAGATGTAACATTCCTGATTTATCGGAATCCGGCTCTGAACACCCGACCCCATAAGGGCGGGTGTCAACCCTCGCATGGCCTCCCTGCTTGCATAGATAACCATGGGATTATTACGGAACTGTACAACGACCAGAGATAACGACTTGGAGTTAGGACCCAAAAAAATGAGCACATCAATAAACATAACAAACACACAATCACAAACAACGGAGGGCGTCGTGTTCGCGGTGGGCGGTGGG
>JAWNLS010000289.1:0-10735 GCA_035042185.1 Drosophila kambysellisi
TTATGTCGACTGACTCGATATCGGTGTCCGAATCGGTCATCAGATCTTCGAGAGCTTGTGGTGCTTCCCGAGCTCCAGCAGAAGTAGACGGTATTGCATCTAAATCTTGCTCTTCAATTGTCGCAATTTTCCTTTTTTTATTAGCATTGTTGAAAATTGAATTGTTTGTTTTGGCGTTGTTGTTGTTGATGTTGTCACTGCTGGCTTCTATAACGTTGGAATCGGTGTTGTTGTTGGAGCCGGTGTTGTTGTTGCGGTTGTTGGCACTGTTGTTGTTTATATTGTTTTTGTTGTTGGCCGAGTTCTTGTTGTTGTTGTACTTGTAGTTGGCATTGTTGACAATTGCTATTTTTGTTTCATTATTGTAGTTGGTGTTGTTGTTGTTACTGTTGCTGCTTTCTGGACGAGTGCGCAGATTGTAACGGTGTTCGCTGGTCCGCCGGGCCAGCGAAGGCGAGCACCAAGAAACTGAAGCAGCATCAGGCGCATCGGCGGCAGTGGAGGTATGGGGGGTGATGCTCATAGTATTGTAATTGGCGCGCACCAAGCGCACTCACTCTAGCAGAGTGGTCGCGGCGCACGCACAAATCACACTAATTGAACAACTCACACAAGATTGTAGTGCAGCTGCAGTGTTTCTCGCGAGCGTCAATACTTGAGAGCAAAAAACAGCCGTTTGCCGAACGGATATATATATGTAGACTTAAGGACTTTAGGACGAAATTTGTATTTAAACCAAATGTGAGAAAAATTTAAGATTTCCTCAAGAATACCGAAAATTTTTCTTAGGTATGAAAACTATAGTCTAATCAAATCAAAATATGGTGCTGTGTGCTCATGGTCCTCAAATGACTCTAGAGATGGAGTTGATACTTATGCTTCTCTCTACTTTGTATCATGTTAAAATAAAACTGGATCGTCTTATATTTCAATGCACTAACATTAGAGATTTTATGTAAATGTATCTTAAAAATTAAATTATATCAATAAGAATAAATAATCAAATATTCATAATTGTAAGCATTTTATTTGTAAATAATATTATGAAAATGTAAACATAATATAGCAGGCAAATTATTGGAAAATGATTATAAAAAGTGTCACTCAAACAGAGTGTACTGTAAAAAGGGAGAAAACAACAAATCACACAGCCTTGCAAAAAAAGGTATCAGCACTTGGCAAACGTACGTGCGCCTACTGACCATTTAACCTACTCCCATAAATGATGATATTGTACATGCACATTAGTGCGACATGTCGATATTTCACATATTTAAAGCCTACAGGCTAACAAGCCTTACTCAATCACGTACGCACACATAAGTGCTACTAAGTGATCCTCTCTATCCCAACCACCAATAAATAAACAAGAGAGAACGTTGCAGTCGGACGTAACCGACACCGAAACACAAAAATACCATAAAATGTTTGCAGCCAAGAAATATTTTCCCAGTTTTCAGATTGTGAGTGAGATATATGGTCTTATCGATTTACACGAATAGGGGAATCGGATAGGGTAGGCGGAGTGGGCGTGGCCATCCAATATCAGCAAATTGCCTTCCATGCTTACTCTATCTTTAAAATTTTCGGAGATACACGGAGTTATCGATTTACAATTTCTGCAATACCAGCAAATTACCTTCCAAAATGGGCTGGGGGCATCGGAGGTGGGCGTGGCACATTCCGATCTTTGAAGGACCTCGCCAAAATCCTACCAACCAAAATTGGTGACTGTGTCTATTAAATTGTGAGAGATATGTGGCTTTATCGATTTACCAAAATCGAATTTATCGATTTTCTAGCTCCCTATTGCACGTAGCACCAAAACCTTGACACTTTAACTTTTAAGGGTGCGTTCCAGTATATGTTCCTAGTTTCAAGGGGGTCGGAGAAACAACAAACAGCGTGAGGAACATTGAACAAAACCAATAAAAAATTTTGATAACGCGCACTCACTCCCCAAAAATCGATAAATGCACATACGCATAAATACAGTTACAAAACTTAGAAGTAAGATTATTATTATTTTTGCAACATTTTTTTCAACAAAGCCCAACCATTCTCCCTCCCAAAAACTCAAAAAGCTCATATTTTCCGTAATTTAAGAGATACAGTTGCAAAATTTCGAAAATATTTTATATCTACCTCAATCTGAAAGGCTAACTCGGACAGTATTTATTGGCTGCACACAAATCATAGTACTTTCCTGTCGGTTACGTCCGACTGCAACGTTATCTCTTGTTTTTTTATGCCTCTACAGGTTATCTGTTTAATGACAGTATACAATTTAAATATTAAAAACTAAGAAATCTTACCTGAAGAGAGCTTCTGACAAAATCAATAAGGTCAATCTTAAACAAACTAATCCACTGACCAATTTGATTTAAAACAGATATCTTGAAGCTTTCCATATTTAGGCGCAAAAATCCGAAAAATATATTGAATGTTTCCCACATATTCACTTGGTCCTGCAACTCAATAAAATTGTCCAACTGCTCTTTATAAACTGAAATTGGCCGGTACTCTCCGGTGCCAATTGATTTTATTCCAGAGCTTCCCTCTTGCTCCAATTCTGCTTCGCGTTCACCTAATGTCAAGTTACGACCATATTTCTTAACTTCGTGTAGATAATTATATTTATCCCATGTCCATAAGTAAGAGTAAGCCATATAACCCTTTCCATGAATCCGAATAGCCTGCAAAGCTTGTTTAACTTTATTCGTTATATCAGAACGATACTTGCTAAGCTCAGGGTTGCTGTCTAACTCGTCTGTGGGTAATGCAATATTAGTAATAATTAAAAACAAGAGCCAACATTGCAGTCGGACGTAACCGACAGCGAAATACTATTATACCATAATTTGTGTGCAGTCAAGAAATACTGTCCAAGTTTGACTTTTTGAACAATATTCTGTTAATTCTCTACTGCCAAATATTTATATGATTTGCAAATAACTGAGCGTGGCTTTTAAAGACGGTGAGCAGAAATATATAGGGAGAGCAGACACAAAAAATTGTATAAGCTACTTTCACTCTTAAATTCCGGAGATATGGGCTTTACGAGATTTTAGGGTGTATGGCTTGGAATAGGCAACATACACCACCGCTGAGAAGAAATACCTTAGACAGCCGTATGTACTTACTCCCAAGGAGGGATAGGCTGAGGAGTAAGCCAATATAAAGCTATCTTTTAGTCTTCCGAGACATTGTTTTTCAGGCCGAAGTACTAGCTCTAAGAGAAACGGAAAATTGATAGATAAGCAACTATCAAATCTATTAGCGTGGTAACAGAAAATTCGATATGGGTAACAAGGTGGGTGCCTGGTCCCCAAAATATGGAAAGCAATTGCAAGTCTGATAACCTAGCCAGGTTACCCCTCCTCACAGTTAGAGAAGGTATAAGAATGTGGGTTGGTTTGTGGTTTCTAACGACAGGAAGTTGCTGTACAAACACAAAAAACACCAGAGAGTTGTGTAATCACAGTCGCACAAACACGGAATACTGGTTATTCGGAATACAAACTAATAGACTCGAAGCTCCTGAGTACTAAAGAAGCTGTAAAGAACAAGAAGAAGAAGATTCTTCGGTATGCAGGGGAGCCCCTGTCAAAGTTGGCAGGCAAGTGACCAACCAAGATTGCGAACTGCATTAGAGTAACGAGCTGTATAAGCCCACATGCGTACCGGAGCAAGTCCGAGTCAAAGCCATAACGTGGCCTATGTGTGTAAACTTTTCAAGTTGACAACCTACTACTTCTCCTAACATATGTCTAAAATTGCGGAAAATATAAGATATTGAGAATTTTGGGGCGGAATCGGGCGAGGCCGTAAAAATATTAGAAGAGCTTCCCAGTAATCAACCTCAAAACATTGGAATATTTAGGTCTTACATTGAATGATATAAAGGCGCTTGCGAATTTTTGGAACGTTAGTGGGCGTTTTTAATAATTTACATTCCATGTTTGATAACCTAAGCTCTTAAATTGCTTGGATTAAGGCTTAAATCATTTTGGAGGACGACAATTGTATGTATTGATATATGGTATTTCTAGCAGTATACCTCTCAAATACTAGAAAAATTGTGCGATTATGGTTGCAAGTCTGTGCGTGATTTTGTGAATTTTATAATCGGCGACCAGTAATATACCTGGTTGGGTTGAAATGGGCATGGAATATGACGGTTATTGAAGGTCATCGCCAATCTACTAACGAAATTTGGTGACTGAAGCTTTAAAATTGTGGCTATATTGAATTGCGAAGATGAACATAGAACTAAAATTTTTTCACTTTGGCTGACACAGACCACTGAACAGAATATGTTTCAAAGTTCATACACACGGACCGATACAGCATGTTAGACATTTCACAAACCCAATTTACTATAATATCTTCGGAAATACTTACCCATAAAACGCACAGCGTCTTTTCCAGTAATTTCGGGTGGATCTTGAGCAACACGATAAAGAACATTCATTGTTTCGAAAATATCATCTAGAAGAGTTTCCACAAAAACAACAAAACCTGCTTTAGATGTCGGGTCAAGATTACGAAAATAAACAATGACTGGTTCTTGTAGTTCCATGAAAACTTCAAAAATTGCTGTGTTATTTTCATATCGGTTTTCCACCTCCATTCTCAAATAAGTAACGCTTGTTATTACATTATCTAAAAGACACTGCGCAATAATAGTGTCTACGTATTTCTCATATTCTCGGAAAAGTATTCGTTCGTCTTTACTGATTCCCTTAAGCAACTCAAACCGATGAAATGGCGAAATAGTTTCTTCTTCACTTAACGACTGCTCTTCATCATCTCCTTCCACCGGTTTTTCTGGTGTATGTTTCTCATCCATTTTTTTGGACTTGGCCATCTTTGATATAGCGGAAAGACTTAATATTGTGGGCCAAATGTTGTCACCGTCGTTCTCTTCTTGACCTCCCTCTCCAAAAGGCAACAAAAACCGTCGCGGAATATCAAAAAAAAGTTTTAAGTTTACATACATCATAAAGTCTAAAAGGCATTGCGTAACAGAAGCATTTTTTGCGCGCTCTAATAGTATTACATCACGTGGATCAGTATGCAGCATCAGTTGTGGATTGAGGTCTTTGCGTTGAAATAGAGGTTTTCTTCCCCAAGAACGAATACTATTTTTGATAACTAGAATATTCTCTTGGGCAGCAACCAATCGATCATGCAGGTACTTCACAAGTTTATAAATCTTGACAATAAGCTTTTGACCTTATCAAAGAACACCATTAGATCATGAAAATGATAAGTAGTTACAAGAGCAACAGATCTAAAACTAAATACTATAATGGATGCTTAACAGGTTACAGGTAATATATTTAGTCACTCTTGCCTAGGGATGTTGAGGTCGATGACGTCCGGAATGTTGGTGAGTTCTGCGATTATTTACAGACAACTCGTTAAAGTTGCATAATCGCATAATTTATAGTAAAGTGAATATATTAATATCTAAGACCCGATAATAATATTAATAAAATATTATAATAATAAACGTGGATCCGGAGTTACTTACTGCTAGCGAAATACCCAACCCACAATCTGGGGCTATACCGAGATTTCTGTAATACTTCAGTTCTTTACTTTAGAATGTGATTTGTAAATTTTTATCGATTTCTGGGGTTTCCCTTCCAGATACATGGATTTGGAGATGAGAATTTAATTTGTCGGTGCGAGCTAAAAATTTTGAGAAGAAGGTCTATTTGTGCTCACCTTCGGTCGACAACCGTTTAACTTACCCAACTAGGTATTTATGTAGGAATGGGAAAAGACACGGAACAAAAGGGAACTCGAAATGGTCACCGTTATTAAGAGATGGGACACTGAGAGAAAACAGAGAGAGAATGTGAGTGATAACAATAATATTAAAAAACTATAACAAGATAGAACGTTGCAGTCGGACGCAACCGACAGCGGAATACTATTATACCTTAATTTATGTACACTTAAGAAATACCTGAATTGCGGGGGATATGGGCGTTTATCGGTTTTGGGGGCGGGAGTGGGCGTGGCCCAAAAAATTTTGGAGTTCGATCTTAGTAATATACCTTCTAAGTTTGGTAACTGTAGCTCTTAAATTGCGGGAGATACAGGCATTTATCGATTTTTGTGGGCGGGAGTGGGCGTGGTCCAAAATTTTTTTTTCACATTTATGAAGGGTGTTACTAGCAATATACCTTTAAAATTTGGTAACTTAAGTTTTCAAATTGCGTGAGATATAAGGGTTTATCGATTTACACCAACAGGTGTATCGGTTCAGGTAGGTGGAGTGGGCGTGGCCATCCAATTTTTTTACCGATCGTTGGAGTAGTCACCAGTAACATACCTGCAAAATTTTGCGACTCTAGCTTGCAAATTACGGCAGATATGCGCATTGTAAATTTCTAGGGACGAAGTTCCTGGGGGCGGCGGATGTGGGCGTGGTCCAAAAATTGGTATGCCAATCTTTGAAGGAGGTTACCAGCAAATTACCTTCCAAGTTTGGATACTCTATCTTTAAAATGTTCGGAGATATACGGTGTTATCGATTAATAATCGGAATTGTCGATTATAGGCGCAAGTGTGGGCGTGGCACCACAAATTTGTTATCGGTTCTTAAAGGCGACTACCAGTAATATACCTACCAAATTTGACGTTCCCCACTCCAAAACTGCGGAAGATATAGCCATTTGAAAATTTTAGGGGCGGGGGTGAAGGGGGCGTCGGAGGTAGGCGTGGCATATGCCGATCTTTCAAGGACCTCGCCAACAACCTACCAACCAAATTTGGTGACTGTATTCATTAAATTGTAAGAGATATGGGGATTTATCGATTTGCTAAAATCGAATTTATCGATTTTCTAGCTCCCTAGTGGACGTAGGTCCAAGCCCAAGACACTTTAACTTTTGAGGGTATTTTCCAGTATACTTTCCAAGTTTCAAGTCTCTATCTCTAAGGGTGTCGGAGGAACGCGCGTTCATACAGACGGACAGACGGACGGACAGACAGACAGCATGACGGACATTGCACAAAACCAATATACTAATTTACCATTTTGGTATAATAGTATAAAAATACGGGTTTTATGGCACCCAGGTGACCTATAATTTAGGTACTTTTTTACATAACCCGACCTTTTGGGTGGGGAAATCCCAATTTTTTAGGGTCATATATTAATTTTTGTGGTTAATGTATGTATGTATGGCAGTCATTTAAAATTTGTCCTAGGCACTGGGCAAAACAATATGTGAGCCACCTTAATAAGATGTCTCAAAATATATTAATCATTTATCTGGTAACCAATATATTTCCACTATGCTTTCTGATAGAGACTATTTCATTGTACGAGTATGTGGTGATTTTAATCTTCCAGCAATTATATGGTCCGCTCCACCGAATGTATTAGTGCATTGTTGATTCTATACAGCAGATTTTGTCAAACTTAATCAACTATTATGTGACACTGATTGGTCTGAACTTTATGTCTGCACCACTTTGGATATTGCTTAGCTCAGATTTGTATGCTTGCGTTCACGATCTGTGAGCGCTGCCTCTTCGTCTGGCTTTGCTCCATACATTCTGATCTGCCCCTGCGTTGGCTTTCTGCCTGTGTATGACGCATTTCTTCTCCCTAACGGTTTTTGGTAAGTACCGGACTCTTTATGTTTGTTTAAAATTGGATCCATTAGAAATCCCACGAGCTGCCGAGAAAGGAGGTCTACGTGCACAGAGATACGCGATGTCCGGGTAAGGCTAGACCTGAGGTCGCCTACCTCGAACCATAGTTATCGATAGCCACAACATGTCTATATGAAGAACAATTCCGAAGAAAGGAATCCTTTATTATTACTCTCCATAAAAATGGCTCAAAGTCCGATGTAAACTATAGGATTTCCCACTAACCTTCTTACATGGATTTCGGAGTATCTGAGTAATAGAACTCAAAGAACTGTATTTAAATCTGCACTTTCTAAACCTATCCTAGTCAACTCTGTGGTACCCCAGGGTAGTCACCTAGTCCTAGTGCTTTTTAAGCAATTTATTAATTACCTTTCTTCTGTAATATTGTTTCTAACTTCCTAATGTGTGCTGATGACGTCAAGTTGTGCCTGATGTATAATGACATGACCTCACAATGCTTATTGCAGGCGGACCTATTTTCCATTTTTTTGTGGTTTAAAAGAAATCTGCTCAATTTGAACTGCTCTAAGAGTTCTGGAATATGGATCTCGTGAGTGGTCTCCACAATATCATATTCAAAAAAGTTGTTTGGTATCTGTGCAGAAGAGTTTATTTTCGTTGCTCTTCGTCGTATTGACTGGAGTGCACCAATAGGATGCTTCTTATTAATCTTCCCTCCCTAGCTACGTTGATGAGCCAATCAAATTTTTCTGTTCCCTCTAGAACGTCTCGTTATATCTTCCCACTTTTTGTTAACCGTTGTACTACTATGTAATGATTATATCCTCAATTTCTATAGTTAAAAATTCTATTCTACATATCCTTTTTCGCATTCACAGTTTGTGGGGCTTAACTAATTTTTACTAATTATTTTTGGTCTGATTGGGGTTTTCCGGTTTTTCCCCAATTCACGCAACATATGCCACGCCCATCACCAAAGCCCACCCCCCTCCCACACACCTCATTAAAATTTTTAAATGGCTATACCTTCCAAAGCTTTTGAGTTGAGTTAATTACTGGTAGTCGCCGTTAAGTACTGATCGATTTCAAAGGTATATTGCTAGTAACACCATTCAATAATCTGGAAAAAAAATTTTGGACCACGCCCACTCCTGCCCCCAAAAACCGATAAACCGATATCTTCCGCAATTTAAGAGCTATAGCTACGAGACTTAAAATGTATATTACTAAAAGCCGACAGTTACCAAACTTAATAGAAACATTCTCTTTAATATTTTGTAACCACGCTTACTTTCGCCTCCAAAATCTCATATCTTCCGTAATTTAAGAGCTACAGTTGCCAAACTTCGATTAGGGGCTACTATCTTATTTCTACCACAATCTGGTAGACAAACTTGGCCAGTATTTCTTGGCTGTACACAAATTATGATATCATAGTTTTCTTGGTTTTTCTTTGTTTTTAATGTTTTGTTTTTTAATGTTTTTAATTGTTCAAAATGTTAAATCAATTTTATAACATTATGTAGTTTTCTTTGTTTCGCTGTAGTTGTTAGCCTTTTTTTGTCGGAAACGCGGCCACGAGATTTTTAAACAAAAAAAAACTTTCCAACCAGCGTTTTTTACACCGTCTCGCACGATTCAGCAAATTTTAAAAGAAAAAGCTATTTCTCTTAGCTTAGCTTTTGATTAAAGAGCGTTGGTGCACTGCTTTGTTTATGAACTGGCCGTTATAGCGCAGGCGACAAATTTGTCGCAAACGGTTAACGCTTCAACTACATTTTTATACAATTATACCAAAAAGGTATAATAGTATATTGGTTTTGTGCAATGTCTGTCATGCTGTCTGTCCGTCTGTCCGTCTGTATGAACGCGCGTTCCTCCGACACCCTTAGAGATAGAGACTTGAAACTTGGAACGTATATTGGAAAGTACCCTCAAAAGTTAAAGTGTCTTGGGTTTGGACCTACGTCCACTAGGGAGCTAGAAAATCGCGAAAATCGATTTTAGCAAATCGATAAGTCCCCATATCTCTTACAATTTAATGGATACAGTCACATAATTTTGGTTGGTAGGTTGTTGGCGAGGTCCTTGAAAGATCGGCATGTGCCACGCGCACCTCCGACTGCCCAAATCACCCCCGCCCCTAAAATTTTCAAATGGCTATATCTTCCGCAGTTTTTGAGTAGGGAACGTCAAATTTGGTAGGTATATTACTGGTAGTCGCCTTTACGAACCGGTAACAAATTTGTGGTGCCACGCCCACATCTGCGCCTATAATCGACAATTCCGATTGTAAATCGATAACTCCGTATATCTTCTAAAATTTTAAAGATAGAGTAACCAAACTTAGAAGGTAATTTGCTGGTAATCTCCTCCAAAGATTGGCATACCAATTTTTGGACCACGCCTACATCCGCTACCCCCAGGAACTTCGTCCCTAGAAATTTAAAATGCGCATATAGCAGTTATGTTACTGGTAACTCCCCCAAAGATCGATAAAAAATTGGATGGCCACGCCCACTCCACCTACCTAAACCGATACACCTGTTGGTGTAAATCGATAAACCCATATATCTCACGCAATTTGAAAACTTAAGTCACCAAATTTTAAAGGTATATTGCTAGTAACACCCTTCATAAATGTGTGAAAAAAATTTTGGACCACGCCCACTCCCGCCCACAAAAAACGATAAATGCCTGTATTTCCCGCAATTTAAGAGCTACAGTTACCAAACTTGGAAGGTATATTACTGAGATCGAACTCCAAAATTTTTTTTGGGACACGCCCACTCCCGCCCCCAAAAACCGATAAACGCCCATATCCCCCGCAATTCAAGTATTTCTTAACTGTACACAAATTAAGGTATAATAGTATTTCGCTGTCGGTTACGTCCGACTACTGCAACGTTCTATCTTGTTTCTATTTTGTCTCTCCTTTGCTTTTTTTTCGGTCGTCGCGTCGACGCCGTTTTATACTTTCTGTGTTAAACGTTGTTGTTGTGTGTAAGTACATAGCTACATCTCTTTTATATTAACCCTTGGGTGTGCTAAAGGTTGAATTGTGTCTGTTCTTTTCTTCTCCTTATATACA
>JAWNLS010000291.1:0-16744 GCA_035042185.1 Drosophila kambysellisi
GGCATATGCCACGCCTACCTCCGACGCCCCCTTCACCCCCGCCCCTAAAATTTTCAAATGGCTATATCTTCCGCAATTTTTGAGTGGGGAACGTCAAATTTGGTAGGTATATTACTGGTAGTCGCCTTTAAGAACCGATAACAAATTTGTGGTGCCACGCCCACACCTGCGCCTATAATCGACAATTCCGATTATTAATCGATAACACCGTATATCTCCGAACATTTTAAAGATAGAGTAACCAAACTTGGAAGGTAATTTGCTGGTAACCTCCTTCAAAGATTGGCATACCAATTTTTGGACCACGCCCACATCCGCCGCCCCCAGGAACTTCGTCCCTAGAAATTTACAATGCGCATATCTGCCGTAATTTGCAAGCTAGAGTCGCAAAATTTTGCAGGTATGTTACTGGTGACTCCCCCAACGATCGGTAAAAAAATTGGATGGCCACGCCCACTCCACCTACCTGAACCGATACACCTGTTGGTGTAAATCGATAAACCCTTATATCTCACGCAATCTGAAAACTTAAGTCACTACATTTTAAAGGTATATTGCTAGTAACACCCTTCATAAATGTGGAAAAAAAATTTTGGACCACGCCCACTCCCGCCCACAAAAATCGATAAATGCCTGTATCTCCCGCAATTTAAGAGCTACAGTTACCAAACTTAGAAGGTATACTACTAAGATCGAACTCCAAAATTTTTTGGGCCACGCCCACTCCCGCCCCCGATAACGATAAACGATTAACTGTACACAAATTAAGGTATAATAGTATTCCGCTGTCGGTTACGTCCGACTGCAACGTTCTATCTTGTTTTATCATGATGTTATTATTTGGCTTGTATTTTATGTTTATACTATTATACCAAAATGGTATAATTATACTATTATACCAAAATGGTATAATAGTATATTGGTTTTGTGCAATGTCCGTCATGCTGGCTGTCCGTCCGTCCGTCTGTCCGTCTGCCCGTCTGTATGAACGCGCGTTCCTCCGACACCCTTAGAGATAGAGACTTGAAACTTTTAACGTATATTGGAAAGTACCCTCAAAAGTTAAAGTGTCTTGGGTTTGGACCTACGTCCACCAGGGAGCTAGAAAACCGCGATAATCGATTTTATCAAATCGATAAATCCACATATCTCTTACAATTTAATTGCTACAGTCACCAATTTTGGTTGGTAGGTTGTTGGCGAGGTCCTTGAAAGATTGGCATGTGCCACGCCCACCTCCGACGCCCCCATCACCCCACCCCTAAAATTTTCAAATGGCTATATCTTCCGCAGTTGAGTAGGGAACGTCAAATTTGGTAGTTATATTACTGGTAGTCGCCTTTAAGAACCGATAACAAATTTGTGGTGCCACGCCCACATCTCCGCCTATAATCGGCAATTCCGATTGTAAATGGATAACTCCGTATATCTTCTACAATTTTAAACATAGAGTAACCAAACTTGGAAGATAATTTGCTGGTAACCTCCTCCAAAGATTGGCATACCAATTTTTGGACCACGCCCACATCCGCCGCCCCCAGGAACTTCGTCCCTAGAAATTTAAAATGCGCATATCTGCCGTAATTTGCAAGCTAGAGTCGGAAAAATTTTGCAGGTATGTTACTGGTAACTCCCCCAAAGATCGATAAAAAAATTGGATGGCCACGCCCACTCCACCTACCTAAACCGATACACCTCTTGGTGTAAATCGATATCTCACGCAATTTGAAAACTTAAGTCACCAAATTTTAAAGGTATATTGATAGTAACCCCCTTCATAAATGTGTAAAAAAAAATTTTGGACCACGCCCACTCCCGCCCACAAAAAACGATAAATGCCTGTATCTCCCGCAATTTAAGTAAGTTAATTAAATAAATATAATTAATATAAATGAAATAAATAGTAAAGCGCTATTTTCTTAAAAATGTGTTAGTTATACAAATACATTATATCCTTATTTTTTCATGTATTGCATTTATGAATGCATTTATAAAATCAAATTCAAATAAAGTTGCCAGTACAAGTGAACTTTGTGACGCAAGTCCATTATTTCCAGCGTTGCCACTACATGCCAATTTAATTTTGGCGCAATGCTGCTTGTCTTGCAATTTGGTCACTCTGAATCGAGCGCGTCAAATTGTGCCACCTCTTTTTTTATAAAATTTCTCAATTTTGTATAAAATATTAAATCTAGTAGTTCGATTCAATTTAATTGAATGAAACATAACCGAATTGAACAACAATTGATTTATATTATATTTATATTATATTTATAAGAATTACATTAATTTATGTAATGGTATAATAGTATTTCGCTGTCGGTTGCGTCCGACTGCAACGTTCTCTCTTGTTTTTTATTATTATTACTATTTTTATCATTTTTTCTTTCAGGGTACTGGTAAGTATATTATTATTATTATTTCGTTATTTATTGCCTTGTATTTTTAATTAATGGTTTTTCTTTGCAGGTACTTCAAGACGTGTGTGAATTTTTGTGTTTGTTATAATTGGAAATGTAGATTGTACTGTATTATTTTATTTTATATTTATTTATTATTATTATTTTTATCATTTTTTTTTCTTTTAGGATACGGTGAGTATATTATTATTTTGTTATTTGTTGGCCTGTTTCTGTGTTATATTTGTTTGTATTTTTGTCTTTATAGTTTTTCTTAAATTTCATTTTCAGGTACTTGCTGTGTAGTTATTAGTCTGATGACATATATTCGTCTATGAAGTAATCAACTTCTGAGTCATCCGCGTCCGTCCACGAATCTTCCTGATCCTTTTGTGGAATCTCTTGTTGTTGATGCTGGGCGGATGAAGCTTCATTTGCATTATTGCAATTTTTTGTTTGGATTGCAATAAATTGTAATAGAACGCTCAGTAGTTGGTCCATTTTATTTTCAAGTCGTGAAAACATGTCGCTCCTTTTCTCCTTGTGGACGATGCTCGTTCTTGGACTGACGTTGCTGAACGGGTAGTTGTTGGTCCTCGTGTGATTGTTCTTTTTGTCTGCGCATCTTCTTTGTGGGCTGCGCATTGTCAGGTGAGTTTTTCTGTTTGTGTTTCTTATTTGATGGCGGGCTGAGCGTTGTGACGATTTTTTGTTGCTGATGCTGCAATTGGAGCTGAAACTTGGACAGGTGTTTTTCGGCCGGGTTTCTTACACTTGCAGCATTCGGTCCTCCACGCACTACGTCACTATATGTTGTCTTCTTTTCATTTCCAGATGAGATTTGTGGCCGTTTTTCTACAGTTTGTAGAGCAGGTGTTTTTTTCTGGATTGGCTGCAGATTATGGCGGTCAGGATTCAGACGCCTTATCTACTGAAAGCGGTGGTCCTCCAGGGCAATTCAGTTTGCCCTGAGTCTGGATCTTGCTTCCTTGAAGGTCGGGCAGCCTCTATAGCAGCTTATGTGCTTGTTACCACAGTTCGCACATTTCGGGTCCTCTTGTCTGGGTTTTGTGCAGGCCGTTGATTGGTGGTTTCCTGCACACTTCATACAGACAAAAGGACGCTGGCAGTAGTTCTTCGTGTGCTTGACATCTGTGGCATTGTACTGGGTCCCGAGGCTTCGCCTGTCGTGAAACCTCGACGGATTGGCTGCCAAGTTGCTTTAAGGCGAGTATGCTCCTGTGACTTCCATCATCCTTTAGTGCGATTTCCAATTCGAAGGCATTGAATGGCTTTCCAGTAAACCTGTGCTTGAGAACTCTTAAGAAGCGTGTAGAGTATCCCAAGTGGTTTAGTTTCTGAATCAGCCATTCACTCGGGGTCGTATGATGAATGTGGCGCAGGATAACCCGAAAACCTTTGTCACTGCGCATCTGGTGGGTGTGGAGTTGCGTGCCATCTTCAGCAAGTATTGTCAGGACTGCATTAAAGGTCTTCATGTCCTCGCATTGGATGCGGAGGCCATTGTTTGAGGTCGACCTTGTCGTATATTTGCCTACCTCTGGGCAATTGTTGAGCTTGTCCAGAAGAGGCAAGATGGATGTAATCGATGGCAGGAATAAAGTCGGCAACTTCTTCGCGGCCATCTGTTGATTGGTTCACTGATGATTCCTTTGCTGAAATGGAGGCTGCTGATTTAGCTCGTTGTCTGTTTGCCATATTTGCTGCAGTGTCTGTTGTTTCTGGCTGCCGTGTTGTTGCTTGTGTTTGTCCTTTACTTTTGCAGACTCCTTGCGACTTGCCTCCTGCACATCGTCGTTTAAGTGGCGAGCGGTAAGCATGATTGTCCTCTTCTTCGATCTCTTCTCTCATCTTCCGCATCTCACTTGGGAGCAATGGCGGGACTCCACCTAGCCAACTTCGTACCAATTTATTTTTGGTATTTGTTGGCTTTGTCGTGCTGCTTCTTTTAAAGAAAGCCTTTGTGAGGGATGGCATCAGGCTCCTTCGTGTGGAGGAATTGCTGTTGGGTTGTGGTTGGGTCCCATCTGGATTATTGGCGTTTACAGAATTGTTCTTTTTATTATTATTTGGCTTTGTAGATTTTTTTGTTATGTCTTTGTCAGTTTGGTTATCACTTGTTGTTGTGGCTGTAGATGTGTTGTTGTTAGCTGCTCTTGTAGTTGCTCTTGTCATTACTCGTTTAGTTGCTTTTGTTGTAGTTACTGTTGTAGTTGCCGTTGTAATTGCTGTTGTGGTTGCTGCTGTTGTTGATGACGTCGTAGTTGCTGTTGTAGTTACTGCTGTTGATGACGTCGTAGTTGCTGTTGTAGTTGCCGTTGTAATTGGTGTTGTAGTTGCTGCTGTTGATGACGTCGTAGTTGCTGTTTTAGTTGCCGTTGTAGTTGCTTTATTTGTTGCAGGTTGATGTGTTGTTGTGTGTGTGCCGTTTGAGCTGGCACTTGTTATAGTAGTTGTTGCGGTTGTTGATGTAGTTGTTGCTGTAGTGGTCGGCTGCTGACGGTGAAACTGAACTCTGAGTGTGCGTTTTTTTTCAATAATATTGCTAGCACATCAGCTTTTACACTGATGGCCACTTTATTTAAATTCATGTCATTGCCAATGACAGCCATTGGCAACTTTTATAAATTCTAATTACAGCAATAAAATAACGGCTTATTGCATCTAAACGATAGGAGCTAACAGTTACAGCCTTTTTAAGGACTAAAATTTAAGACTATTTTGTTATTATTGACGTTAAACAGTCTGGCGCAGCCAGATTTGTCCAAATAAGTATTGTGCAAGCTGGTCACACTTATTTTTCTGATTGTACAAATATTTACAAATTATTATTAGATTTACATATATATTTTTTGTTTCTTTTCAGGTACAGGCGGCGCCGTGGGACATCTTCCCAGGATGGTGGTTGATAAGGTGATTAGTTTGTTGCAGTTGTAGTTGCTGTAGTAATTGTTGTAGTTTCTGTTGTGGTTGTTGTTGGTGTTGAAGTTTCCGGTGTCTGTGTTGTTGTGTGTGTGCCGTTTATGCTGGCACTTGTCCAGTGTGCTTATGTAGGTGTTGTAGCTGTAGTTGATTTTGTAGTTGTAGTTGCCAGTGAATGAGTTGTTGAGTGTGCCGTTTGTGCTGGCACTTGTCCATTGTGTGTATGTGACATTCCAGGTTTTGGCAGTCGTCTTTATTTTGTGTTGCATACCCAGAATTTGCTGGGCGGGTAGGAGAATCGCCGATTGAACTTGTATACCATCCTTGCAGGTACTGATGGAGCCGGATACGCTGATGGAAGGGGTACGTATTTATACTATTATACCAAAATGGTATAATAGTATATTGGTTTTGTGCAATGTCCGTCATGCTGTCTGTCCGTCTGTCCGTCTGTCCGTCCGTCCGTCTGTCCGTCTGTATGAACGCGCGTTCCTCCGACACCCTTAGAGATAGAGACTTGAAACTTGGAACGTATATTGGAAAGTACCCTCAAAAGTTAAAGTGTCTTGGGTTTGGACCTACGTCCACCAGGCAGCTAGAAAACCGCGATAATCGATTTTATCAAATCGATAAATCCACATATCTCTTACAATTTAATGGCTACAGTCACCATTTTTGGTTGGTAGCCACGCCCCCATCACCCCCGCCCCTAAAATTTTCAAATGGCTATATCTTCCGCAGTTTTTGAGGAGGGAACGTCAAATTTGGTAGGTACATTACTGGTAGTCGCCTTTAAGAACCGATAACAAATTTGTGGTGCCACGCCCACACCTGCGCCTATAATCGACAATTCCGATTATTAATCGATAATTTCGTATATCTCCGAACTTTTTAAAGATAGAGTAACCAAACTTGGAAGGTAATTTGCTGGTAACCTCCTCCAAAGATTGGCATACCAATTTTTGGACCACGCGCACATCCGCCGCCCCCAGGAACTTCGTCCCTAGAAATTTAAAATGCGCATATCTGCCGTAATTTGCAAGCTAGAGTCGCAAAATTTTGCAGGTATGTTACTGGTAACTCCCCCAAAGATCGATAAAAAAATTGGATGGCCACGCCCACTCCACCTACCTAAAACGATACACCTCTTGGTGTAAATCGATATCTCACGCAATTTGAAAACTTAAGTCACCAAATTTTAAAGGTATATTGATAGTAACCTCCTTCATAAATGTGTAAAAAAAAATTTTGGACCACGCCCACTCCCGCCCACAAAAATCGATAAATGCCTGTATCTCCCGCAATTTAAGTAAGTTAATTAAATAAATATAATTAATATAAATGAAATAAATAGTAAAGCGCTATTTTCTTAAAAATGTGTTAGTTATACAAATACATTATATCCTTATTTTTTCATGTATTGCATTTATGAATGCATTTATAATCAAATTCAAATAAAGTTGCCAGTACAAGTGAACTTTGTGACGCAAGTCCATTATTTCCAGCGTTGCCACATGTCAATTTAATTTTGGCGCAATGCTGCTTGTCTTGCAATTTGGTCACTCTGAATCGAGCGCGTCAAATTGTGCCACCTCCTTTTTTATAAAATTTCTCAATTTTGTATAAAATATTAAATCTAGAAGTTCGATTCAATTTAATTGAAGGAAACATAACCGAATTGAACAACAATTGAATTGAATCGAACTACTACATTTAATATTTTATACAAAATTAAGAAATATATTATATTTATAGGAATTACATTAATTTATGTAATGGTCTAATAGTATTTCGCTGTCGGTTTTATCTTGTTTTGTTATATCTTTGTCAGTTGCTGTATCACTTATTGTTGTGTTTGTAGATGTGTTGTTAGCTGCACTTGTAGATGCTCTTGTAGATGCTCTTGTATTAACTCGTTTAGTTGCTTCTGTTGTAGTTACTATTGTAGTTGCCGTTGTAATTGCTGTTGTAGTTTCTGCTGTTGATGACGTCGTAGTTGCTGTTGTAGTTGCTGCTGTTGATGACGTCGTAGTTGCTGTTGTAGTTGCCGTTGTAATTGGTGTTGTAGTTGCTGCTGTTGACGACGTCGTAGTTGCTGTTTTAGTTGCCGTTGTAGTTGCTTTATTTGTTGCAGGTTGATGTGTTGTTGTGTGTGTGCCGTTTGAGCTGGCACTTGTCATAGTAGTTGTTGCGGTTGTTGATGTAGTTGTTGCTGTACTCTAAGTGTGCGTAGTGCTTGTATATGTCCATATATTATTTGCTGCGGTGGGTATATATATTTGCGCCAACTTCTTGAAGCCCAGCATTGTCTGTTTCATTTGCGCGTCATTGAGTTTGCGCGCGCAAATATCGTCGTCTTCTTCGCTCCTTGCTGCTTGCTTATTGGCTTCTTCGTCTGATCCAGATGAAATCCGCGCGAATGTTCTTCTTTTTTTTCTTCACATACAAGTCTCTGAAGTTTCTTGGATGTTGTTTGTGCACTGGGACCGATGAATCCTCTGTGTCGTAATCCTCAGTGAGGAGCACTGTTTCACTAGAGGATGCTCTGACCAAAGGTCTGGTGGAGAGCTCCGAGACACTTGGAGACAGCAGCGAGATAGTGGCCACTGCGTCCTCCTCTCGGTCCATCGGCACCTCCATCTTCACTTGCACTTTCACTTGTAAATCCAAACTCGCAGCACTCGCTCCCGGTGAGCAGGAGTCACACACTTCACTTCACTTCACTTCACTTAACTACACTTTATTGAAAATACTTTAATCTCTGAATACACCAGGATCGTCTTCCAGGGTCGTCTGCCAGGGTCGTCTTCCAGGATCGTCTGCCAGGTTGTCCAGATTGGCTCCTCCAGAAGGAACGCTGATGGACTGCAACTGCGATGTATTGCGTCGACACAAGCAGTAGCTGTGTCACCAAAATTGCCTTTAACCACTGTATACGGGGGCAACCACTCGAAGCACAATGTCACCATAAGCCAAATTTTTTATTTTTTTATACCCTGAACCCATTAAAAATGGGTAAAAAGGATATAATGGTTTTGTGCAAATGTATGTAACAGGCAGAAGGAAGCATCTCCGACCCCATAAAGTATATATATTCTTGATCAGGATCAACAGCCGAGTTGATATAGCCCTGTCCGTCTGTCCGTCTGTCCGTCCGTCTGTATGAACGCGCGGATCTCAGAGACTATAAGAGCTAGAGACTTCAAATTTGGAATATAAGATCTCGTATACCAGGACCAGATCAAGTTTGCGTTATTTTATCGATAACTGCCTCAGTTTCTGAATTATCGATACATTTAGATTTCCGATAGCAGTAAATTCCTGATATCTCTCACAATTTAATGGATACAGTCACCAATTTTGGTTGGTAGGTTGTTGGCGAGGTCCTTGAAAGATCGGCATGTGCCACGCCCACCTCCGACGCCCCCATCACCCCCGCCCCTAAAATTTTCAAATGGCTATATCTTCCGCAGTTTTTGAGTAGGGAACGTCAAATTTGGTAGGTATATTACTGGTAGTCGCCTTTAAGAACCGATAACAAATTTGTGGTGCCACGCCCACACCTGTGTTTGTCCTTTACTTTTGCAGACTCCTTGCGACTTGCCTCCTGCACATCGTCGTTTAAGTGGCGAGCGGTAAGCATGATTGTCCTCTTCTTCGATCTCTTCTCTCATCTTCCGCATCTCACTTGGGAGCAATGGCGGGACTCCACCTAGCCAACTTCGTACCAATTTATTTTTGGTATTTGTTGGCTTTGTCGTGCTGCTTCTTTTAAAGAAAGCCTTTGTGAGGGATGGCATCAGGCTCCTTCGTGTGGAGGAATTGCTGTTGGGTTGTGGTTGGGTCCCATCTGGATTATTGGCGTTTACAGAATTGTTCTTTTTATTATTATTTGGCTTTGTAGATTTTTTTGTTATGTCTTTGTCAGTTTGGTTATCACTTGTTGTTGTGGCTGTAGATGTGTTGTTGTTAGCTGCTCTTGTAGTTGCTCTTGTCATTACTCGTTTAGTTGCTTTTGTTGTAGTTACTGTTGTAGTTGCCGTTGTAATTGCTGTTGTGGTTGCTGCTGTTGTTGATGACGTCGTAGTTGCTGTTGTAGTTACTGCTGTTGATGACGTCGTAGTTGCTGTTGTAGTTGCCGTTGTAATTGGTGTTGTAGTTGCTGCTGTTGATGACGTCGTAGTTGCTGTTTTAGTTGCCGTTGTAGTTGCTTTATTTGTTGCAGGTTGATGTGTTGTTGTGTGTGTGCCGTTTGAGCTGGCACTTGTTATAGTAGTTGTTGCGGTTGTTGATGTAGTTGTTGCTGTAGTGGTCGGCTGCTGACGGTGAAACTGAACTCTGAGTGTGCGTTTTTTTTCAATAATATTGCTAGCACATCAGCTTTTACACTGATGGCCACTTTATTTAAATTCATGTCATTGCCAATGACAGCCATTGGCAACTTTTATAAATTCTAATTACAGCAATAAAATAACGGCTTATTGCATCTAAACGATAGGAGCTAACAGTTACAGCCTTTTTAAGGACTAAAATTTAAGACTATTTTGTTATTATTGACGTTAAACAGTCTGGCGCAGCCAGATTTGTCCAAATAAGTATTGTGCAAGCTGGTCACACTTATTTTTCTGATTGTACAAATATTTACAAATTATTATTAGATTTACATATATATTTTTTGTTTCTTTTCAGGTACAGGCGGCGCCGTGGGACATCTTCCCAGGATGGTGGTTGATAAGGTGATTAGTTTGTTGCAGTTGTAGTTGCTGTAGTAATTGTTGTAGTTTCTGTTGTGGTTGTTGTTGGTGTTGAAGTTTCCGGTGTCTGTGTTGTTGTGTGTGTGCCGTTTATGCTGGCACTTGTCCAGTGTGCTTATGTAGGTGTTGTAGCTGTAGTTGATTTTGTAGTTGTAGTTGCCAGTGAATGAGTTGTTGAGTGTGCCGTTTGTGCTGGCACTTGTCCATTGTGTGTATGTGACATTCCAGGTTTTGGCAGTCGTCTTTATTTTGTGTTGCATACCCAGAATTTGCTGGGCGGGTAGGAGAATCGCCGATTGAACTTGTATACCATCCTTGCAGGTACTGATGGAGCCGGATACGCTGATGGAAGGGGTACGTATTTATACTATTATACCAAAATGGTATAATAGTATATTGGTTTTGTGCAATGTCCGTCATGCTGTCTGTCCGTCTGTCCGTCTGTCCGTCCGTCCGTCTGTCCGTCTGTATGAACGCGCGTTCCTCCGACACCCTTAGAGATAGAGACTTGAAACTTGGAACGTATATTGGAAAGTACCCTCAAAAGTTAAAGTGTCTTGGGTTTGGACCTACGTCCACCAGGCAGCTAGAAAACCGCGATAATCGATTTTATCAAATCGATAAATCCACATATCTCTTACAATTTAATGGCTACAGTCACCATTTTTGGTTGGTAGCCACGCCCCCATCACCCCCGCCCCTAAAATTTTCAAATGGCTATATCTTCCGCAGTTTTTGAGGAGGGAACGTCAAATTTGGTAGGTACATTACTGGTAGTCGCCTTTAAGAACCGATAACAAATTTGTGGTGCCACGCCCACACCTGCGCCTATAATCGACAATTCCGATTATTAATCGATAATTTCGTATATCTCCGAACTTTTTAAAGATAGAGTAACCAAACTTGGAAGGTAATTTGCTGGTAACCTCCTCCAAAGATTGGCATACCAATTTTTGGACCACGCGCACATCCGCCGCCCCCAGGAACTTCGTCCCTAGAAATTTAAAATGCGCATATCTGCCGTAATTTGCAAGCTAGAGTCGCAAAATTTTGCAGGTATGTTACTGGTAACTCCCCCAAAGATCGATAAAAAAATTGGATGGCCACGCCCACTCCACCTACCTAAAACGATACACCTCTTGGTGTAAATCGATATCTCACGCAATTTGAAAACTTAAGTCACCAAATTTTAAAGGTATATTGATAGTAACCTCCTTCATAAATGTGTAAAAAAAAATTTTGGACCACGCCCACTCCCGCCCACAAAAATCGATAAATGCCTGTATCTCCCGCAATTTAAGTAAGTTAATTAAATAAATATAATTAATATAAATGAAATAAATAGTAAAGCGCTATTTTCTTAAAAATGTGTTAGTTATACAAATACATTATATCCTTATTTTTTCATGTATTGCATTTATGAATGCATTTATAATCAAATTCAAATAAAGTTGCCAGTACAAGTGAACTTTGTGACGCAAGTCCATTATTTCCAGCGTTGCCACATGTCAATTTAATTTTGGCGCAATGCTGCTTGTCTTGCAATTTGGTCACTCTGAATCGAGCGCGTCAAATTGTGCCACCTCCTTTTTTATAAAATTTCTCAATTTTGTATAAAATATTAAATCTAGAAGTTCGATTCAATTTAATTGAAGGAAACATAACCGAATTGAACAACAATTGAATTGAATCGAACTACTACATTTAATATTTTATACAAAATTAAGAAATATATTATATTTATAGGAATTACATTAATTTATGTAATGGTCTAATAGTATTTCGCTGTCGGTTTTATCTTGTTTTGTTATATCTTTGTCAGTTGCTGTATCACTTATTGTTGTGTTTGTAGATGTGTTGTTAGCTGCACTTGTAGATGCTCTTGTAGATGCTCTTGTATTAACTCGTTTAGTTGCTTCTGTTGTAGTTACTATTGTAGTTGCCGTTGTAATTGCTGTTGTAGTTTCTGCTGTTGATGACGTCGTAGTTGCTGTTGTAGTTGCTGCTGTTGATGACGTCGTAGTTGCTGTTGTAGTTGCCGTTGTAATTGGTGTTGTAGTTGCTGCTGTTGACGACGTCGTAGTTGCTGTTTTAGTTGCCGTTGTAGTTGCTTTATTTGTTGCAGGTTGATGTGTTGTTGTGTGTGTGCCGTTTGAGCTGGCACTTGTCATAGTAGTTGTTGCGGTTGTTGATGTAGTTGTTGCTGTACTCTAAGTGTGCGTAGTGCTTGTATATGTCCATATATTATTTGCTGCGGTGGGTATATATATTTGCGCCAACTTCTTGAAGCCCAGCATTGTCTGTTTCATTTGCGCGTCATTGAGTTTGCGCGCGCAAATATCGTCGTCTTCTTCGCTCCTTGCTGCTTGCTTATTGGCTTCTTCGTCTGATCCAGATGAAATCCGCGCGAATGTTCTTCTTTTTTTTCTTCACATACAAGTCTCTGAAGTTTCTTGGATGTTGTTTGTGCACTGGGACCGATGAATCCTCTGTGTC
The DNA here is from genome assembly GCA_035042185.1 of Drosophila kambysellisi. Lineage (NCBI taxonomy): Eukaryota > Metazoa > Arthropoda > Insecta > Diptera > Drosophilidae > Drosophila > Drosophila kambysellisi. The sequence continues at coordinate 12,593 of JAWNLS010000291.1, forward strand.
GTAATCCTCAGTGAGGAGCACTGTTTCACTAGAGGATGCTCTGACCAAAGGTCTGGTGGAGAGCTCCGAGACACTTGGAGACAGCAGCGAGATAGTGGCCACTGCGTCCTCCTCTCGGTCCATCGGCACCTCCATCTTCACTTGCACTTTCACTTGTAAATCCAAACTCGCAGCACTCGCTCCCGGTGAGCAGGAGTCACACACTTCACTTCACTTCACTTCACTTAACTACACTTTATTGAAAATACTTTAATCTCTGAATACACCAGGATCGTCTTCCAGGGTCGTCTGCCAGGGTCGTCTTCCAGGATCGTCTGCCAGGTTGTCCAGATTGGCTCCTCCAGAAGGAACGCTGATGGACTGCAACTGCGATGTATTGCGTCGACACAAGCAGTAGCTGTGTCACCAAAATTGCCTTTAACCACTGTATACGGGGGCAACCACTCGAAGCACAATGTCACCATAAGCCAAATTTTTTATTTTTTTATACCCTGAACCCATTAAAAATGGGTAAAAAGGATATAATGGTTTTGTGCAAATGTATGTAACAGGCAGAAGGAAGCATCTCCGACCCCATAAAGTATATATATTCTTGATCAGGATCAACAGCCGAGTTGATATAGCCCTGTCCGTCTGTCCGTCTGTCCGTCCGTCTGTATGAACGCGCGGATCTCAGAGACTATAAGAGCTAGAGACTTCAAATTTGGAATATAAGATCTCGTATACCAGGACCAGATCAAGTTTGCGTTATTTTATCGATAACTGCCTCAGTTTCTGAATTATCGATACATTTAGATTTCCGATAGCAGTAAATTCCTGATATCTCTCACAATTTAATGGATACAGTCACCAATTTTGGTTGGTAGGTTGTTGGCGAGGTCCTTGAAAGATCGGCATGTGCCACGCCCACCTCCGACGCCCCCATCACCCCCGCCCCTAAAATTTTCAAATGGCTATATCTTCCGCAGTTTTTGAGTAGGGAACGTCAAATTTGGTAGGTATATTACTGGTAGTCGCCTTTAAGAACCGATAACAAATTTGTGGTGCCACGCCCACACCTGCGCCTATAATCGACAATTCCGATTGTAAATCGATAACTCCGTATATCTCCGAATATTTTAAAGATAGAGTAACCAAACTTATAAGGTAATTTGCTGGTAACCTCCAAAGATTGGCATACCAATTTTTTTACCACGCCCACATCCGACGCCCCCAGGAACTTCGTCCCTAGAAATTTAAAATGCGCATATCTGCCGTAATTTGCAAGCTAGAGTCGCAAAATTTTGCAGGTATGTTACTGGTAACTCCCCCAAAGATCGATAAAAAAATTGGATGGCCACGCCCACTCTACCTACCTAAGTCGATACACCTCTTGGTGTAAATCGATAAACCCATATATCTCACGCAATTTAAAAACTTAAGTCACCAAATTTTAAAGGTATATTGTATACTCCCGCCCACAAAAAACGAAAAATGCCTGTATCTCCCGCAATTTAAGAGTTACATGCACCAAACTTTGAAGGTATATTACTAAGATCGAACTCCAAAATTTTTTCGGCCACGCCCACTCCATCCCCCAAAACCGATAAACATCCATATCCCACGCAAGTTAATTAATGTATTAAAGCTTGGTTCAGGGTATATGGTAGTCGTGCTCACTCGACTACAGCCTTCTTACTTGTTTTAAATCAATTACTCGTCAGCTACACCACTGACGACTTCTTTATTAACTTATGTCATTGCCTTTCAGAAACCATATTCGATCGGAAACTTATATAAATTTAACTAACAACAATAATAGAACAACGACTTATTGTATGGCTTACTATTGGCACAAAAACAATGAGCGGCCTTTCTTAATTACTAAGATAACATATAGCATTTTACATTTAACATTTACTAACAAGTAGGTAATTATTAACATTAAAATATTAATATTAGTTGTATGTCTTAATAAAATATTTGGTAACACATATTTTCTTTCAGGTACTGGATTTGGATCTTACACCGAGTAGTCGTCTTGGTGGTCACGTGTTGGAGCAGCCGGGACTTGTTGCGTCGTCTAGATGTTTGGTAAGTATTATTGCAACAGCTGATTTTTAGCCGCGGCAGCAGGATGGACGTCATAAAACAATGTATATTTCTCTTTCTCTCAGTTATTGGAGGCGATCGCCGATGAACATTTCGTCAAGTTGGAGTTCAGGTGTGGATACGCCGTTGAAGCAGACACTTAACTTTTATTTTCTTTTGAAAATATTTTAACCTCAGGAACAGGAACAGCAGATGTCATCCGTCTTGGTCGTCGCTGGCCACCTCGTCGGCCCTGGATGCTCAGGAGTCAGGCCGGATGCTCAGGAATCGGGCTCTCAATCCCACGTCTTGGGGCAGGATGTCGTCGTCGTCGTGCAGAGGGACTGCAGTTTCGATGAATTAATGGGGACACAAGCAGTGTCGCCAAAGATTGCCTTGATCTTCTCTGTCAGACGATAATACGCCTTCGGACAAGATCACTTCAATGTCCAGATTGGCTCCAGAAGGAACGCTGATGGACTGAAGCTGCGATGTATGGCGCAGACACAAGCAGTAGCTGTGTTACCAAAATTAGCCTTGACCACACGTATATCCAATATACGGAGGCAACCACTCGAAGCACAATACCAGTATCAAGCCCAAAGCTACTGATGCCGGCGGAGGAATTCGGTGGCTCGGCCAAAATTTCAAATTGGCTTGGTGGGTAACAACCACCCTTTTGCCTGAACCTGTTGTGAATTATAAATCCGCTCAGCTGCAACACAAAATTTTAGGTATGCAGCAAAAATTTTGAGTTTAAGGTATGCAACACAAAATGTGAAGTGTTGATTCTGTGTTGCATACCCAGTCCCAGGCTTGGCGGACAGGCTTCCTTGGATTTTATATGTCGTATTATTTTGTTTAGGGTTGTTTTATTTATTTTTGTTTTTGTTATTCTATTTTCTTTTTATTTTGGTATTGTTTCAATTATTTATATTAGTTGAATTGTGTTATTTTGTTGTTATAATATTATTATTTTGTTTTGTATTATTATATCTTGTATTTAATTAATATTTTCTTCTTTGCAGGTATTCTTGGATAGTTGGTCGCCGATGGAGCTGGATACACTGGAGTTAGGTTTGTATGTAGCAAAGAGTCGGGTAAGTAGTATTATTGTTTTGTTTTGTGTTTTGTATTATAATATTAGTTTTTTATTTATTTATATTTCTTTTTAATTAATATTTTATCCTTTTTTTTCAGGTGTATTCATTTTTTCACTTTTTCTTATTTTTCCACTTTACGTGCTGTTGCGGGAGGGCGTCAATATTTGGGCGATTTTTTGGATGCACGTTTAGTCCAGGTAAGTAGTATTAGCAGCGTGTATATTTATTATTTTTGTTGTTTTTATTTAATATTTTATTTTTGTTTTTGTTTTTTAGGTACTTGGAATTGTGATGACCTTTTTGCTATTCATTATGTTGACATCATATATTCGTAGTCGTATGAGTCATTAACGGTGTCGTCCGCGTCAGTCCACGAGTCGTCATTGTGATTTTGAAAGCTCCAACAGTGGCCAAACCCGCAAGCGGGGCCGCGTCGACCGACAACTGGAAGGTGGTAACTCGCAAGAAGAGAGCACCGAAGCCAGTTAAATCTAAAAAGGCCAGAGTGCTAATAGAAAAAGCGAGGCCAGACGCGATCCTCATCCTGGCGAAGGGAGAAGCATCGTACGCTGAGATACTGCGAAAGGTTAGGGCAGACAAAAATCTGTCCGACCTGGGCAAGTCGGTAACAAAGATACGCAGGACACAAAAGGGTGAGCTGCTCCTACAGCTCGACAAGTTGGGTTCTGCCACCGCGGCGTTCAGTAGCCTGGTAGGCGAGGCGCTGGGTGAACAAGCGGAAGTCCGGTTCCTGGCTCATAGAATCACCATTGAGGCCAGGGATCTCGACGAGATCACAACAAGGGAGGACATCTGTGTTGCATTGAAGGATCAGCTGCAACTGACAGACGTTGGCCTAGAGCACGTAACGCTGAGAACAACGTACGGGCAGACGCAAATAGCGTCAATAAGGATGCCCGCGATCAGCGCTCAAAAAGCACTGAAAGTGGGATCCTTAAAAGTTGGATGGGTTATGGCT
>JAWNLS010000293.1:0-24775 GCA_035042185.1 Drosophila kambysellisi
TTTTACCTAAAGTTGGATATTTACGGTAGAAATAGACCAACCTTTTAAGTCAGTTTAATTTTTTTCCCGCATTTAGGCTGCACCCTGCCAACAAGGACAATGGCCAAACGGACTACCATTGATCAACAGAAACTCATCCTGGAACACTTCAAAATTGGATATTCATTTCGAAAAATAGCTTAAATGGTCAATCTAAACACCTCAACTGTATTCTACATCATTCGGAGTTTCGTCGACGAAAATCGGACAGAGGACAGAGGCGGAATGCCACCAAACCCGATTTTCACCGAGCAGGACGAGCCGAGGATCATCAAGATTTCAAGGGGAAATTTTAAGCTATCGGCTCAAAAACTGACTCAATAGGTGCAGGATGAAATAAGGAAAAGACCAGTATGGGAACTGTGCTCCAAGTTCTGCGCCACCATGACTTAAATGCCCGAGAACAATGAAAATTGAAATTTGTAAAAGCAAAAACATAGGGTCTAGGATGACGTTCTTCAAAATCCACTTGGACATGAATTTGGAGTTCTGGATAACAATCATATTTGAATTTGAGTACAAATTAAACATTTTTGCTTCGGACGGACGGAATTATGTGTGGCGACACTCCAATACTGATCTGAGTCCCAAAAACTGAAAGGCAACAGTCAAGCACTGCGGAGGAAGTGTCCTAGTATGGGCATCTATCTCGACAGCCCGCGGCGGAAATTTTGTGTTCAATGAAACAACAATGGACAGGAATGTGTACTTCGATATACTAAAGGAAAATTTACTCCAAAGTGCCGAAAAAATAGGAATCCGACGTACTTTCCGGATCTACCAGGACAAATACCCCAGGCATAAGGCCGGAATAGTACAGTCCTGGCTTGGATCGAACTGCCCCACATGATAATTCCACCGCCCCAGTCTCCAGATTTAAATGTTCTTGAAAATTTGTGGGCTCTGCTGGAAAATAATATCCGGAACCACAACATATCCTGCAAACAGGATCTCAAAATGCTCTGCTGGAGGAGTGGAGCAGGATCAGTCCAGAAACTAGTTGGAAGCTGGTATCGTCCATGAATAATAGGTTAAGCGAAGTTGTTAAGGCTAAAGAATATCATACTAAGTATTAACATCCTTATTTAAACTTTTATACGCCAAATATTTAACTTTTCTTAAGACTGTTTCAAATAAGCTGTGAAACGTTTTTTGGGTATGTTTTCAGTTTTTGACTAATTTTAATTAATTAATTAATATTTGCATAAAAACTAAAGTTTCCTTTTAAAATGTGATATAACATTAAATTAATTGGCATTTAAACATTTTGCATTTTTTTCCTTGTTTAAACTTTATAGCACTTTAAAATTTTTGCTAGTCACTGTTCCAAATAAGGTGTGAGACACTGTATATGTATGTATATAAAATAAGTGTGACCAACAGCATGGCATAATCAATCATCAAAAGAATATATCTAAAAGCCTTAATTTAAGTAAAATATTATAAGATATAATTTGGCATGAAGCCTGAAAAATAAATCAATTAAACTAATTAAGTAATTAAAAAGAAACGAAAAGAAACAACTCGTGAAAACAAAATAATCGGTGCACAACACCCGAATAAAATGTAAACATTAAGTAAAAGAAATTAGAATGTACATTAGATATAAGACTATCAATAAGAGAATAAATACTATTGTCCCTTTATTGTTCGAGGACTTATACATTTAAGAATAATTAATATGAATAATTAATTATGAAGTGCTATTATTATTATTAGGTTGGGGGTGTATGTGCACTGCGACCTGATAGATATATTGTGCCCCCTTCTGGGCTTTAAAGCTCCTCCATCAACCCAAGCTCTTGCACAAATGCTAGAATTTTTATTGGGTTGAGGGCCACTATGTCATTGCTCATCATGACATGCATCCCTAGGATGTTGCTTCTTTTCCTTGCTAGGGCTACACACTCTGCTAGGATGTGCATTGAGGATTCCTCCTCGCTTTCACAGAACCTGCAGAGTCCGCTACTGATTATACCCAGCTTGGCTAGGTGACTTCTTAGTCTACAGTGTCCCGTCAGTAGACCGGTGAGTATTCTAAGATTGTTCTTGCTCATGGCTATAATCTGCTTAAATCGCTTCTGATTATAGCCACCCAGAAGACATTTGGCTTGTCGGAGTCCTGGTGCCTCTGCCCAGCTCCGTTGCCTCCTCTGTCTTTCTTCATTCCTAAGCTCCTGTCGTATCGTGTGCCTTCCGATGCCACAATACGGTTCAGGTCCCACTAGGGATCTCTCCGCCCCCAATCTTGCTTGCCTGTCGGCCAGTTCATTCCCAACTATGTCCGTGTGGCCCGGGACCCATCTTAGGGTGAGCCTATTGGTTGCCCCGAGTCGGTCAAGTTTGGATCGTGCTTCTAGGACCACTTTAGAAGTGATTTTCGTCCCACTAATAGCGTTTAACGCTGCTTGACTGTCGGATAGGATGGATATATCCGTATTCCGGTAGTTGCGCACCAGGTTAAAATCCGCACACCTTCCTATCGCACACACTTCAGCTTGAAATATGCTGGTTTGCGTTCCTAGGGATTCATGATAAGATATCCGAGGGCCCACCACTCCTAGGCCTGTGCCCTGGTTGGTGAGTGATCCGTCGGTGTACCATTTTATGGTGTGCGGTTTCATGGGATGGATGTCATCCAGTGACGTCCATTCCTTTTTGCTACTCATATGAACTTTGAAATTACGCTCGAATATGTATTCGGCTGCCATTTCATCCCTAGGTTGAACCAGCAGGGGAAGTTCATCTGAAAGTCGTTGGGCATCTTTTTGGCTAAGGATGTGATAGCCTCCAACTCCTTCCGCTGACATCCTTAAGAGTGTAGATTTCTGATGGAGCCTTATTGTGTGGTGGAGTGGTGTTATCTCCATTAAGGCTTCCAAGGCCATTGTTGGACAGGTGCGCATTGCCCCTGTCATGCATACGCAGGCCAGTCTCTGCAGTTTCTGCAGCTCGTCTTTTGTCACGGGTGATAATCCGCGCTCTATCACCCCATGCTATTAGCTCCATAAGTCACCATGGGTCTCACTACCATTGTGTCATAGCCATCGCATGATTTTTGGTGATGTCTCTCGTTATTTTTAACCCTGTCTGGACTATATCGCAGAGTGCCTCCTCGAATTTGCCTCTCGCTATTATGACAATATCATCGGCATAGCCTTGACATTGGATACCTCTGGTGGTAAGTCTGTTGAGCAGTTCGTCTACTAACAGACTCCAGAGTAGCGGAGACAGTACACCCCCTTGGGGGCAGCCTTTGGTGGTTAAGACTGTAACTTTACTATCATGTGTTGATGCGGTGGCTTGTCTGGACCCCAGTAGTGCCAGTATCCACCTACTGGTGGTGGAGTCCAGACCCCTTCTTTCAAGGGTGGCCCTAATCGCATCATGTGACGTGTTGTCAAAGGCGCCTTCTATGTCCAAGAAGGCGCATAGTGCTATATTATCAACTGTTGAGCTTAACATGCTCTTCAGCTGATAAAGTGTGTGTCCGTGGACCTGCCCGCTCTATAAGCATGCTGCGTTGTGTGCAGCGGACTCTGCATCAGCAGGAGTGCTTCTAGCATATTGTAGTCCACCAGCTTTTCCAATGTTTTCAGTAAAAACGAAGTCAAGCTGATGGGTCTGAAGGACTTTGGGTTGGTGATGTCTTTCTTCCCAGCCTTGGGGATGAAGACCACCCTAGCACTTCTCCAAGCGCTCGGTATAAAACCGAGGGCAAGGCTACCCTGCAGTATCTTCTTGATGCGGGAGAGGAGTAAGTCCTTACCGATCTGTAAGAATACTGGTGATATCCCGTCTAAGCCTGGAGACTTGTAGGGCTGGAAAGTACCAATTGCCCATTTCAATCTTTCGGCAGTGACTGTCAGCTTGGCACATGCCCAGTCCTCAGTCGACGGTCTATACCTGCTACCTCTCACGATAACTTCTTCCCGATAGGGTATGCTACCTGGGAAGTGCGTTTCGAACAGGAGCTCTAGTCTTTGCACATTGCTACTCGTAAAGGAGTTGTCTCTACGTTTCAATGCTAGGTTAGCATCAGGCGATCGCTTTGCCATTGCTCTGTGGAGCCTGGCGCTTTCGCTTGTGCTTACTATGCTTTCGCAGAAGTTCCTATAGTTCTGCCTTTTGGCCTTCCTAATCTCCTTGTTATAGGAGAGTCAGACTGCTTCAACGTGCTATCCATCTCTACGCATTCTCCGTACATGCTCTTCTGCTTTAGCTCAGGTGGGGTTCTGGGTGTACCAGATGTCCCGTTGGAGAGGTTGAGCTTTAGGGTGGACTTGAACTTTTCCCAGTCTGTCTTTCTGGGGTTCCTACTGGGGGTGCTGCTATCCGTATTTAGCTGCAGCTTAAATAGGATTATCTTATGGTCTGACATAGATTCCTCTCGGTGAGACGTGCCAGTCCCTAAGATGATGTTTTAGGGACCGACTGACCAGGGTGATGTCTAAGACCTCCTCCCTAACCCTTGTTACAAATGTCGGTGTAGATCCGGCATTGCCTACTTCTAGATTATATTTAGCAATAAAATCAGTGAGGTACTCACCCCTTATTTTGATGCCGCTGCTGCCCCATATCGAGTGGTGCGCGTTGGCATCGCATCCGATAACTATCGGCATCTTCTCCGTCTTGCAGTACTCCACCAGTCTCTCAATTTCTGGTGGTGGGCAGGGTCCGTCTCCTGCGAAGTACGCCGACACTACTGCCATAGAGGCAGTGCCCCCAGTGGCCTGGACCATTATCGGGACACAATCTCTAGTTAAAAATTCTGAAAGATAACGAAATTAATATTTTTCCTTACATGATGCATGCTCTAGGGGCTAGATTTCTTCTGATCCCAGATTACCTTCGATTCGGATGTATAAAGGCCTTTAATGCCGTTATACACCCATGGCTCCTGTACCAGGGCCAGCCCAAGATGTTCTTTGGTGAACATTCTAGCCAGCACCGCCGAGGCTGCTTTGGCGTGGTGAATGTTCACCTGGGCTAACCTGGTATCGATGATTCTAGTCATCAGCTAGAGGATGGGCTCCAGTTGCCATGGTGTCTGGGGCCTGGAGCTGCCCTCGTCACCGCTGCTCGTCATTGTGACGTCAGCAACTGCCGCATCCTCTTGCAGCTCCTCCGCTAACTCCTGTGGGGACATCGTCACTTCGTGGTCCTCCACCTCCTCTTCGTGACAGAGCGTCACATCCGCCAGATCCTCGTCCTCTGCGAGGTCCTCCGACGTGTCGGCGGGCTGTAGCGGGTGGATGCTCGGTGCTGCACGGGGGCCAAAGATGTGGTGGGGATGTCCTCCACATTTGCTTCCCTGTCTTTTGTTCGGTTGGCTTGTTTGCCCCGACCTTCTTTTTGAGACCATTCACATGGATGGTCCCATACCGGAAAGAGAGTTGATGTCCTCTTTCCTCTATAGCCCTTTTGGATAGTTCGTCTATCCCGATAACCAGGAGTGATCCACCTCCTTCGTCTCTCCTATTAAATTTCCAGGCCTCGATATCCATACTATTCTGGTTCCTTATCAGAGCCAGAATGAACTCCGAGGTCCTGTCTATGCTTCTTGGGCAATAGATGGTAATGCTGTGGGGCGACGGTATTTCGTCTCCCACTTTGCATGTGAGGGGCACGCCCTTCCACAAGCGCAGCTTCGGTGCGACGGCTCTCAACCAGTTGGCTGAGTCTTCGTTGGAGCACTCAATGATCAGGAATCCAACCCGAAAATGAATGCCCGCGAACGAGACCGCCCATCCAGACTCCACCACCCCGTCTAGGATAGTGTTTTCCAGCACCGACATGTCTTCGTGACTAAGCATTACCTGGGGGTATTCCACAGGTAGCACGGCCACTTTCACTTTTTTCGCCATATCCGCGTATGACGATCGAGGTCCGGCGGCTGCTCAGGGTTGGTCTCATGGCCGCACGTGACGTGCTTGGACGCATGTCCAAGCCTTCTGGGGCCATGTTGGCCGGTATTCCTACAACTGCTGGATCTTGTGCTTTGGGAGCTTCCGCCTGCGGGCAAGCCCTTTTTGGGGTTGCCGTCGGTGGCGTGAGGGTGTTGCTACGCCTCTTTATGGCTGGTGTCGGTGCCACAGCTGCCTCCCTTGGCTCCTTCGCCTTCTTTAGTGCCTCATCTGGAGCAAGCCCTTGTTGGAGGTACCGGAGGTACCATTTGACCCGTGAACCACATAGGTTCCGCCGGTTCGGGTCATCCAACCCACCTGGTTCGCCCCTCGGTGGCAGGAACTCCTCCTTTTTCTTTGGGCGTTGTCCGCCCTGCCTAGCAGCAGCATTTGGTGCAAGGTGTTTTGGTCGGGATGGTCCGACCAAATTCCTGCGTGTCTGCTGCGCTCCTCCGGTTGGCGCTGGAATGGCCCGAGGTGGAGGCTGGTCTGCCACCCTTAGGGTTCTGCGCCATTGAGTGCCCCGGTTCTCGATTGAACGGTTCGGGGCTTGCTGTGCCTGTGGCACTCTCCTATATAGTGCTGGAGTAGCACGGTGTGGAGGCTGGTCTACCACACTGGAGGATCTCCGACCGTCTAGGCCTCGATCCTCCAACTGTCTTGCGACAGCTTCCGCTGGGAGATCCTGCGGAATGTTTAAATTAAAATTTTTTCTAGACATATTTAGTCCCACGAGCTGCGGAGAAATGAGTGTCCACCCGGGCAGAGATCCGCGATACCCGGGTAAGGCTGAATAGAACAGGCGGTCGCCATTTGCCTGAGCACACCGTTTATGACTGGGCTATTTGTTTACCGGGCCCCCAGCCAGGCTGACTATCGGCACGGTACGATTAACACCTTAGTCCGGCCCGGTGTGAGATTTGGGGGGATGGGATAGGTAGGTAAGTGTGTAGGGAGGTTGGGGGTGTGTGAGGCTATACTTTTAAGAGGCGGCAACACAAACGCCTTGTCGGTACGCATTCGGTGTCGTACCCGCTGTTTGTCCGGGACTGCTTATTTACGAGAATTCTCGTGTTATTCGCAGCTAACCTCCCAGTGGGAGGCCGTTCGCTATCCGCAACCCGCGACCCGCCTGGTGGCCTAAGCTCAGCCCCGTTCGAACCATCCCACAAGTTCTTACGCTCAGGTTATGAAGTGCTAAGAATTTATCCATTGTCTGTCGAGTATCTATGCTAGGTTTTTATAAAACGTGGTAGGAATCAGTCTGTCCAAGGGATAATGTAACATAGTTAAATCATTATCATGGTAGGGTGGGTACAGAAGAGGGACAACAACACCTATGTTCCCTCTAATAAGACGAGTTCTCAGGTAGTTTGCAGGACGTGTCGGGGTCACCAATATTGTATTAATTTGTCTCAGTAACCCAAGTGTTACTTATTTTGTAAAAGCGCATTAATTAAATGTGGCAGAGTACTTTTGTATGGTTCGAGGGAGAAAGAACCCCGACAATCCGGCGAGCTAAGACGAGCATAGCGAGAGTGCGCACATCAATCTCAACAATACGCCGATCGAATATATTGGCATTCCACCCGCCATTTAAATACACCCCCGTACACTACACATTTTGGCGCCCAACTTGAGGGGCCGAGCAGCTTAATTTGGATTCTAAACCACATTAGGAGAGCAATACTTTACAATTGGATACTTTAGAATTTAATTACAAATTCGCTTGGTTCCAGCTCATCCACAAATCCGTTTAAATAACTATCCTTATTTTTTTGTTTCATAATTTCACAAGTCATGTCAGCAACGGATCATTCTTGAATCTGTTTTAGGATTTAGCAACTACATTCTTCAATTTGGATTGGTTGACCAAAACAGACTCATAGTACTGAACTGAGTATTGATAGTGACTTCGTGATAAAATATCTTTGATTACACGTAAGGAGGTTTTTATTTTGGATATTTCGATTGCAATTCTGTATATTAGGATTGATCGACCAGTATAAACCAACAATTACAATTATAGTATTTTGAATTATTTAAATTTACGATATAACTGTGCTATCACTATTCACGTCTAATAATTCAAGTACCAAAATTAAATCGGCAATAGATATATTTTAATAAAATAGATAAACTAACTGAGAACTAGTTTTAAGATTTTATAAAAAAATTCTAGCATGTGAGAAAGACAGACAACATCATAATAATCAAAAACAAGTAAGAACGCTGTAGTCGAGTGAGCTCGACTACCATATACCCTGAACCAAGCTTTAAATGCATTATAGGTTTATCGTTTTTGTGGGCTGGAGTGGGCGTTGCCCGATCTTAGTAATATACCTTGGTAACTGTAGCTCTTGAATTGCGAGAGATACAGGCTGTTTGGTTACGCAGGCATCCGCGCCAAACAACAATTAAAGCAGCTTCTCTTTTTATATTTTTCTCTTTGATAAGTTATGCTCTGCGCAGCATAAAGAGCAAATTAACGTAACGATCATAACTGTTGTTTTGTATATGCTCATCGGCATTTCGTTTTATTGCATTTGTTTTCACTTTGCTTGCCCTTTGCCTTTGCTGAGCGCAAGCAGCAGCTGCAATTCGGCAGCTAATTAGTTCTATTTGGTCAATCGAGAATTCAAGTCGCGGCACGGTATTCGACACCGCTTGCCAAAAAATTAATTCGTGCAATTAAAAGTGCAAAGCTCAACTCGGAGCTTATAATTAACAATTGTAACTATTTTAATTTTGGCCACGAAGGCAAATAAACTTAATTTATAGAAAAGCAAATTTCGGTGCATTTCTATTTATTTGTGTGACTTTGAAAAATTCGATAGCTATTGAAAAAGCTCAATAGCTCAACATTGGTGACCCCGACGTGATTTCAATTAGCTCTGTTTGTTTAAATAAATACAAATTATTTAAAGTAAAGAGTTAATAAAACTCGCGCCCGCGCTCTTGCATTGTTGTCGATATTCTCGGTTCGTTTTGTGCTCACTTTCGGTTCAAGTGTTTGACCTCAAATTGACATTGGCGCCTGCGCAGTCGATTCGCTTATCTCGTTTGCCTAAACAGTTGCAGCAGCCGTTTCTGCATTGTTATTGTTTGTCGCATTTCGTTTTGCTTGCGCTTATGAACAAAGTGTTTGCCCAATTGACATTGCGTTGTTTTGAACTTGTGAAATTCCGTGATTCCTAAGGGAATATTTAAAAATGCATAATTCTGCTGCCGTTCAGTCTCGTACTGCCCCGTTTTACAAAGCCAAGGCCAAAGCTATTGATGAGCAGGTAAAACGGATGGCCAAAGCAATCGATCCGGAGCAAATTGTGCATCTCAGCGAAGAAGAGTTGGCTGTTCGGCTCAAGGCGTTGGAAAGTGCTAAGCAGGCATTTTACAATATGCATGACGCGTTGGAGGAGCTGGATTATGATGAAATCGGGAATGAATTACGGGCATGTTTTGATGACTTATCAATATTAGTTGAAACTAGCTTGCGACGCGAAATTAACAAACGAAAGTTATCGTCGCCGTTGTGCTCGACTATGAGGCAAGAGTCCTGTGGTGACAATCACACCTTGTCTCAAAGCCGAATCCGGTTGCCTGAGATCAAGCTGCCCGAGTTTAGTGGAGGATACACAAAGTTTGCAGAGTTCATAGCGATGTTCTCTTCAATCATTGATGCGGACTCAGGACTTTCGGATGTGGAGAAGTTTCAGCACTTGCGATCGTGTCTGAAAGGATCAGCCTTGGATAGTGTTTCTTCGTTGGAAATCAGCAGCGCTAACTATCCAGTTGCATTGGAGCTGCTTAAAAAACGGTTTAACAACAAGCGTCTCATTTTCCAAGCACATATCACGGAGATATTGGGATTAGATTGCATCGAGTCGTCATCAGCGGTAAAACTTCGAACCCTTTCGGATACGGTTAACTCCAACATGCGCGCTCTACAAAGCCTGGGCACCGTTCAGCAGATTGCGGGTTTCATTATCGTGCACAGTTTGCTGCAGAAAGTGGACAAGGCAACGCAGATCAGTTGGGAGGAGACAGCACCGATGGAAACTATTCCGACTTGTGAGCAGTTCTTGGAATTTCTGGATCGACGATGTCAAAGGTTGGAAAATGTGGAACACGCTATGGCAACGTATACGCCTAGCTCTAAGGTGGGAAAAAGTAGTACAATCGTTAACACCAGCAGAAAGGCCTTTGTCGCTACTAACTCCAACACAAATAAATGTGTGTTTTGTGAGACCTTTGGCCACTTAATTTATAACTGTTCCCGTTTTGGAAATCTGTCTCCGCAACTGCGTCTACGAGAGGTAAAGAAGCTCAACCTTTGCATTAATTGCCTGTGTAAAGGTCATCGGCTAAAGGAGTGCAGCTCCACTACCTGCAACCGCTGCAAGGACAAGCATCATACGCTTCTGCATTTTGAGAATCAGATTGACGGCTCTCAAGTTAACTTTGCTCCGCATCCGCCTGCTGCAAACCCTTCGGCAACACTTGTAGCCCAAAATCTTAGTCAAGACGTGGTGCTCTTGGCAACTGCTGTAATCAACGTTAGAAGTCGTACTGGAGCTTTAGTCCCTTGCCGAGCGCTACTGGATTCTGGATCGCAGGCGCACATTATCACATCTCGTTTAGCTCAACACCTCCAGCTGCGCGCGCATCGCTCACCTACTTTGATTTCAGGATTGGGGGAGTCTACTGTTGCCTCAGAAGGCTATTCAGCCGATATAAGCTTTCAATCGCGAGCATCTGCGTACTCTGCCAACATCTCAGTTCTCGTAGCTCCGTCTATAACTGGAAATCAGCCTAGCCACGATGTCAACACTGAGCTCTGGAATATACCCTCAAATATTCGCTTGGCTGATCCAGAGTTCTTTAAGGCGAACAAAATTGATTTGTTAATTGGAGCTGGCCTGTTTTTTGAATTGTTGTGTGTCGGTCAAATCAAAATCGCTCCTGGTTTGCCTATTCTTCAAAAAACTCAACTGGGCTGGATAGTGACAGGAGGAACTTCTTCAGCGAGCCCTGCCTCATTGATGGTCACTAGCTCGGTTCTGATGCCAAATCCTATCCTAGATCACAAGCTTGATGAAACCGTTCGTCGGTTTAGGGAGGTAGAATCGTGTTCCCGTTTAGTCAACGAATCTACCAAGGAGGAACTTGATTGTGAAGATCTGGAAGCCTTTGAGGAACTCAAGCACTGGCACATGATGATGACATTCCAATTGGCCAGCTACGGCACCGAGAAGCGTCTGCGTCTCTTTATGGACACTCTGCTCGACAATGAGTTGCCGGAAACGATGCAGACAAAATCCAAATACGAGCTGAGACAGTGCGTCTTGGATACGCTGGAGCCGCACATAGATTGGAATCATATTTACAACGAATACTTGGATCTGTATCATCTGGATGGGGAGAATTTCGTTCAGGCCACATCGCCACCACAATCATCGCTAGTCTCTTATCCGTTACCCAGTGCGCTATGTCGCCGGACGCGAGCAGCTGTTGCCGGACCTCGTTCTTTGCTTGCTCATATTCGGCTCCACTATTGGCCTATTGGTGGGCGTAAGACTGTCTCCAGAGTAACAACAAAATGCATTATATGTGTTCGAGCAAAACCGGTCCTGGCTGAGACAATCATGGCTGATCTTCCCCGCGATCGTGTTAGTGGCTCGCATCCTTTCGCTGTCACTGGAGTGAACTGTGGACCGTTTTATTACAAGAGCGAGATTCGTAACAAAGGACCAGTAGAATGCTACATCTCGGTCTTCATGTGCTTCGCAACAAAGGCGGTGCATCTCGAACTGGTTCCTGATTTGTCAACAGCAGCCTTTCTCAATGCACTTAAGAGGTTTATTCTCACCAGATGTAAACCTGTTCGCATATGGTCGGACAATGCGACAAATTTCGTCGGAGCCAAGAATGACTTAGCTGAACTCAAGCGACTCTTCCTCAGCGAGAAGCACATCGACTCTGTCCGAGAGTTTTCTGTCTCTGACGACATCGAATGGGAATTCATCCCACCTCGCTCACCACACTTTGGTGGACTTTGGGAGGCGGCGGTGAAGACAGCAAAATACCATTTCTATCGGTCGGTCGGACCCTCGGTTTTGCCCCTGGATGATCTGCGCACACTGGTTTGCCACATTGGGGCAATAATAAACTCTCGACCTCTTTTTCCACTTTCAGAGCACCCTGCAGATCTGGATGTGTTAACTCCTGCGCACTTCCTTGGTACTGCGCCGCTCACACTTTATCCGGAGCCGGATGTCACCAAGCTAAACGTTAGCCGCCTAGATCGATGGCAGCGTATAGCTTATTATCAGCAAATTTTCTGGAGTCGTTGGCGTGATGAATATTTAACGCTTCTTCAACAACGGTCCAAATGGAGAACATCCTGCCCGGGCGTTCACATCAACGATGTTGTCCTTGTAAAGGATGAAAACTTGCCACCCCTTAAATGGCCACTGGCTCGTGTGGTCGAGCTTGTTGCTGGTGCTGACGGCGTTTCCCGAGTAGCTGTTCTCAAGACGTCAACTTGGAAATATAAAGAGAGCTGTGCGCAAGTTGTGTGCGCTTCCGAAAGAGGATGCTGTTGAAAGCCCGTGTCTTTCAACGGGGGGAGAATGTTTGGTTACGCAGGTATCCGCGCCAAACAATAATTAAAGCAGCTTCTCTTTTTATATTTTTCTCTTTGATAAGTTATGCTCTGCGCAGCATAAAGAGAAAATTAACGTAACGAACGAGCTCATAATAAACAATTGTAACTATTTTAATTTTGGCCACGAAGGCAAATAAACTATATTTAATAGAAAAGCAAATTTCGGTGCGTTTCTATTTATTTGTGTGACTTTTGAAAAATTCGATAGCTATTGAAAAAGCTCAATAGCTCAACATTGGTGACCCCGACGTGATTTCAATTAGCTCTGTTTGTTTAAATAAATACAAATTATTTAAAGTAAAGAGTTAATAAAACTCGCGCCCACGCTCTTGCATTGTTGTCGATATTCTCGGTTCGTTTTGTGCTCACTTTCGGTTCAAGTGTTTGACCTCAAATTGACATTGGCGCCTGCGCAGTCGATTCGCTTATCGCGTTTGCCTAAACAGTTGCAGCAGCCGTTTCTGCATTGTTATTGTTTGTCCCGTTTCGTTTTGCTTGCGCTTATGAACAAAGTGTTTGCCCAATTGACATTGCGTTGTTTTGAACTTGTGAAATTCCGTGATTCCTAAGGGAATATTTAAAAATGCATAATTCTGCTGCCGTTCAGTCTCGTACTGCCCCGTTTTACAAAGCCAAGGCCAAAGCTATTGATGAGCAGGTAAAACGGATGGCCAAAGCAATCGATCCGGAGCAAATTGTGCATCTCAGCGAAGAAGAGTTGGCTGTTCGGCTCAAGGCGTTGGAAAGTGCTAAGCAGGCATTTTACAATATGCATGACGCGTTGGAGGAGCTGGATTATGATGAAATCGGGAATGAATTACGGGCATGTTTTGATGACTTATCAATATTAGTTGAAACTAGCTTGCGACGCGAAATTAACAAACGAAAGTTATCGTCGCCGTTGTGCTCGACTATGAGGCAAGAGTCCTGTGGTGACAATCACACCTTGTCTCAAAGCCGAATCCGGTTGCCTGAGATCAAGCTGCCCGAGTTTAGTGGAGGATACACAAAGTTTGCAGAGTTCTTAGCGATGTTCTCTTCAATCATTGATGCGGACTCAGGACTTTCGGATGTGGAGAAGTTTCAGCACTTGCGATCGTGTCTGAAAGGATCAGCCTTGGATAGTGTTTCTTCGTTGGAAATCAGCAGCGCTAACTATCCAGTTGCATTGGAGCTGCTTAAAAAACGGTTTAACAACAAGCGTCTCATTTTCCAAGCACATATCACGGAGATATTGGGATTAGATTGCATCGAGTCGTCATCAGCGGTAAAACTTCGAACCCTTTCGGATACGGTTAACAAACGTGACAATCGAAGGCAAGGAGTATATCGCATTGTTAGATTCTGGGGCCACGATAAGTTGTATTGGAGGAAGCGCTGCAAAAGAATTAGTTACACACTACAAATCTAAGAAGTGTACAGGATCCATTCGAACAGCGAACGGAACCGTTAGTAGAGTAGTGGCAAAGCTTAAAACAAATACAAGCTATCGAGATTGCGCTGCTTACCTTGAATTATTCATCATACCTGAACTTAAACAAGATGTTTACCTGAGTATTGACTTCTGGTAGAAATTCGGACTTTTGAATAAGATCACTCTCTCCGCAGAAGTATCAGAATTAGATGTTGGTGCTTCAAATAACACTGAAGACAACAAATTTCATACCTTATCTCTAGAGGAAAGAAAACGTCTAGACAAGGTAATAAATATATTTTCATCATTCAGTACTGAGGGATTAGGTCGAACTAGCTTAGCAACTCATTCAATAGATGTTGGATCTGCTAGAGCAGTTAAACAACGCTATTGTTTACTGAAGTAGACAATATGCTCGCACTTGACGTCATTGAAGAGTCGACAAGTCCTTGGAGTAGTAATTGTGTATTAATCAAAAAAGGAGAAAAATACCGATTGTGTCTTGATTCTAGAGAAATTAATAAGGTGACAAGGCGTGATGCATATCCCTTGCCGCACATTGATGGCATTCTGAGCCGTTTACCACCCGCTCAATTTATCACTGGCTTGGATATGAAACACGCATATTGGCAAATCCCTCTAGATGAACAATTCCAAACAGACCATTATACCAATATAAAATGATGCCGTTCGGTCTTTGTAACGCCGCCCAAGCATTATGTCGCTTAATGGATAGAGTTATTCCAGCCCATCTACGTACTCGTGTATTCGTTTACTTGGATGATCTATTAGTTTTGTCCGACGATTTCGACTCTCATCTAATATTATTACAAGAAATAGCTTTAAGCCTACGAAAAGCTAATCTTACTATTAATATTAGTAAGTCGAACTTCTGCATGACCGAAATCACATACCTAGGATTTATCATCGGGAATGGTCAAATAAGAACCAACCCAGATAAAGTAAAAGCTATTTCAGAGTTCCCTGTGCCTACCACGGTAAAAGAATTACGCAGATTTTTGGGATTATCTGGTTGGTACAGACGATTCGTAGAAAACTATGCTTTGGTCACTTTCGCATTAACAGAGTTGTTAACTAAGAAAAAAGGTTTAGAGTGGAATGAGAAGGCTCAACAGTCTTTTGAAACATTGAAATCTTGTTTAACAAAATCACCAATTTTGATAACGCCTGATTTTTCAAAACCTTTTATTTTGCTATGCGATGCAAGCATGTATGGTATTGGTTGCGTATTAGCTCAAGAGCGAGACAACGCGGAATTACCAATTGCCTACATGTCAGAAAAATTAAATAAGGCCCAACGCAACTATTTGGTTACGGAATTGGAATGTTTGGCTGTCATAAAGGGTATTAAAAAGTTTCGTTCCTATATTGAGGGACAGGAATTCGTGGTTATTACTGACCATTCCGCGTTACAATGGCTTATGCGTCAGAAAGATTTATCTGGGAGGTTAGCAAGATGGTCAATGAAACTGAGAAGTTTCACCTTCACCATCGTACATAGAAAAGGATCTCAGAATGTTGTCGCCGATACCTTATCACGTCAAAATGACCCAATAATTGAAGAAGTTCTTGACATTGGACCAATAATTAATTTAGATTCAGAGCAATTTAAGTCACCAGAATAATTGAGTCTAATTGAAAACATTAAATTAAATCATTTCAAGTTTCCAGATTTGAGTTCACAACTAAGGATAAAACACAAGAAGACTTATGTTGGAAACTCTGGGTTCCAACGGGACTAATTACCGATGTTTTGTATCAAGCTCATGACACATCAAGCTCTGAGCATTGTGGGATGAGTAAGACAGTAGAAAAACTAAAAGGATATATATACTGGCCGCACATGGTCAGCCAAATAAGAACTTATATATCGAACTGTGAAATATGTCGCACAACTAAGAGTCCGAACATAGTTCTAAAACCTCCAATGGGAAAGCCATTAACCTCTGATAGGCCGTTTCAGAAATTATACATCGATCTGTTAGGACCCTATCCACGTACGAAAACTGGTAATATTGGACTACTTATAATTGTGGACCATTTTACTAAGTTTCATTTTCTATGTCCGCTTAAGAAATTCACGGCACCAAAAATTTGTGATTATCTTGAAGTATCACTCTTTTATACATTTGGAGTACCAGAGGTTATCCTGACAGATAATGGATCACAATTCAAATCGAGTGTGTTCCAATCATTTCTCACTAGCTTTGGTATAACGCAAAAGTGCACAGCCATATATTCGCCACAATCTAATGCAAGCGAGAGATTGAACCGATCAGTCATAGCAGCAATTCGCGCTTATATTGGTAAAGAACATACTAACTGGGATACAAATTTAAACTCTACTCTAAATGGAAAAGATTATAGTCTGCTAAAAAAGTTAAATTTAATAAGGTCGGAGACTCCGTCTACGCTCGAAACTAAAATACATAAGAAACGTTGTTCATATTATTATGAGCTAATAGATGATAAGGGAAAGAATATTGGAGTTTATCATTTAAAAGACATACAATATAAAAATTAACTAGTAGATAATATATTATTTGCAGATAATATTTCTACGAGTAAGTCTCGTTTCATTATCTGTGGTGGTGGGGGGTGTAGTAGCCGTTTTTTTGAGTACGAATATGGTCCACCCTAAATTAGTAGAGACATGCAGGCGGCCGCTCAAAAGGATAGATAAGCAGATAAACTAACCGCACAGAAAACGCTCAAATGCAATTCTCACTCAATAAGCGCTCAGTGAGCAGCTTTTCGAAATGCGTAAGACAAGCCGATTTCGTTGCTGCGGTCAAACTCTCAAGGTTACGGAGAAGAAAAAGTCGTGTGATCGTGCGTTGGAGATAAATATAAAATATAAACCTAAGAAAATACCCGTGTATATTACATATATATATGCAAATTACGGTGATTAAATATTAAAATAAATATATATATATACATATATATTATATATATATACATATATATGATATATATATACTTAAATCCTAGTGAAAGTGCTGTTGGTGAACAGGTACGTGTTTACAGTGAAATCAACAACAAAAATTACAATAAGTCAATCCCCAAACAAGCTAAAGGTCCCAACCGGCTCAAATCTGGCCAGAAAAAAACCAATAGAAGCTAACCAACATGCCGGTGGATGGATACTAGGTTATACTAGTTTGGAAAACCAACGGACCAACTGAAGAAAAATTGCGACTCCGTGGGACGAGGGTGCGAAGGAGCAAATTTTGGATATCATCTCCACCCTGGATTCCGGAGTGGATTCCGCTATTGTCCCAGAGACAAAAAAAAAAAAAAAAAACAGTTTGTGTCGTAATAACATCCTACGAGTATTATCAGCCAGTATAAGTGACTTTCAAAATTAAGACCTAAAATAAAAAAATAAGTAAATGATCAGCCCAGCTGAGTGTGCACGCACATACAACGTACATTTTAGGCGAAATGCTTATCAGCTTTTGATTGTTTTATGTAAACAAACAGCAGATAATAAACTTAAGCAGATCATAAAACTGCTGATAAACGTTACACTCCCATTACGCTCTTAATCATCAGCTGTATGAATTTTTGTTTTGTTTATGTTTTTCTTATTATTTAATTTAACGTAAAATCTATAGAATCAATTTAAATTTCCCTAATTATAAGATAGAAAATAATAATGCTGAATTGGTGATTGGTTAATATACAGCTGATAATAACAACGGATGGTCAAGTTTAACTTATATGTATATATGATTTCTAATTCCTTTTGAATACCCCTCACAAACAGCTTTTCGTCGACGAACCTTAGGCCCAACGATCGCATCGACTGCAGAAAATTAAAAACAGCATAAATGAGTGAGTAAAAACTGCTATAATGTAGGTACTAAACACAAAGAAAATTGTACGACTAGTGAATAGGAAAAATATATATGTATGTATATAAAATAAGTGTGACCAACAGCATGGCATAATCAATCATCAAAAGAATATATCTAGAAGCCTTAATTTAAGTAAAATATTATAAGATATAATTTGGCATGAAGCCTGAAAAATATATCAATTAAACTAATTAAGTAATTAAAAAGAAACGAAAAGAAACAACTCGTGAAAACAAAATAATCGGTGTACAACACCCGAATAAAATGTAAACATTAAGTAAAAGAAATTAGAATGTACATTAGATATAAGACTATCAATAAGAGAATGAATACTATTGTCCCATTATTGTTCGAGGACTTATACATTTAAGAATAAATTAATTATGAAGTGCTAAGAATTTATCCATTGTCTGTCGAGTATCCATGCTAGGTTTTTATATAACGTGGTAGGATTTAATCAGTCTGTCCAAGGGATAATGTAACATAGTTAAATCATTATCATGGTAGGGTGGGTACAGAAGAGGGACAACAACACCTATGTTCCCTCTAATAAGACGAGTTCTCAGGTAGTTTGCAGGACATGTCGGCGTCACCAATATTGTATTAATTTGTCTCAGTAACCCAAGTGTTACTTATTTTGTAAAAGCGCACTAATTAAATGTGGCAGAGTACTTTTGTATGGTTTGAGGGAGAAGGAACCCCGACAATCCGGCGAGCTAAGACGAGCATAGCGAGAGTGCGCACATCAATCTCAACCATACGCCGATCGAATATATTGGCATTTCACCCGCCATTTAAATACACCCCCGTATGTGTGTGTGTGTTTTTTTTTTTTTTTTGGTTCACGCCATGGAGGTGGTAATCTTCATAAGATACAGAAGACCCGAGCCAACTGCATGCACGACAACGCCGCTGCATACGTACTAAACCCACCCCCACACACACACCCCCAATCCCGGCGGTATCACCGCAAAATATTACTTCACCGGGATGGGTTGCCTAACTAGGCCCTCTCCGTCACTCGCCGCTCATTGTCGCATAATCGAAGATTTCTCTGTATGCCTATGATGAGCTGGCGGATATCTCTGCATTGTGACGGAGATTCCGTCATGTGCCGCACCAAGGAATCTGGTGGCGGCACTGACATTGTGGTGTCTCTGTACCTCACGCAATGGAACATCACGTGCTCTGGGTCCTCCTCCCGCGATGGTCAAGATGGGCACTCTGGGGTATCCTCGTGCTTGAACCTGTGGAGGTAGCTCCTGTAGCCTCCGTGACCTGAAAGAAATTGGGTTAGATGGTAGTCCAACTTACCTGTTTTCCTTTGTGTCCATTCCTCGATGTTCGGAATCATCCGGTGGGTCCACCTTCCGTTGCACGCTGAGTCCCATCTCGCCTGCCATATGAGCATCGAGCTCTCCCTCGCCGATCGCGTGATCTCCGATATGGAGGCGGAGTCCTCCCGCGAAGCCCTCCCTCCTCGTATGGTCTCCATTTCACTGGCCAGAATATCGATTGGGTGCATTCCGGCCAGGACTAGCGCTGCTTCATCCGATACTGTGCGGAAACCCGAGATGACGCGGAGCGCGCTAAGTCTGTAGAGTGCAGACAGTTTTTTGCGGAGTCCTTTCCTGTTGGCAACCGCTGACGCCCACACTGGTGCCGCATACAGCAAAACAGGAGTCGCCTCCCTGGCTTGGGGCCCCCAATATTGGGTTGCATACGCACCTTGCGTTCTGGCGGCTCTGTGGCTGGCGTACTCTACGTGGGGCCGGAAGCTGAGCCTATTGTGCAGCATGACTCCAAGGTATTTGATGGATTCCTTGGATTTCACAACTTCGTTGTTGACTTGCACCTGACTTATAATGAGTACGGCCTCTGTCTTATGGCCTGCAAGTTCCAGGCTCGCTTCCTGCATCCATCTTGCCACGATTCTAATTGCTTCGTTCGCTGTGGCTTCTACATCTGTTACCTCCTTGGCCAGTACCACTAGCGCCAGGTCGTCTGTAAAGCCTATCAGGCTGCAACCCTGGGGGAGCCGGAGCCTAAGTACCTCGTCGTACATTATGTTCCACAGAAGAGGACCTAGGACCGACCCCTGTGGCACTCCTGCTGTGAAGATGAGCCGTTGCCTTTTCGATCTCTTCGGGAATACTCCCTCTTGCAGGCACTTGGAGAATGTCCCGGCAAACACGTTGGGAATTGTCCTTATGGCCAGCTTCAGGGCGACGTTGGGGATCCCGTCTGGTCCAGGGGCCTTCTTATCACCCACTCCTCTTACTGCCATCACGAGCTCCTCCGTGGTGACCTGCTCAGTGGGTTCTGGCATCAGTTCGTGGCTGCCTACTGTGATGCTCGGGTGCTGCGGGAACAGGGTCTCCACAATGGTAGCCAGAGCTATGGGGCATGTTACCTGCACAGTAGTATCCTGGCTTCTGATTTTCTTTGTTACTACTTTATATGCAGTGCCCCATGGATTTACGTCAGCCTCCTCGCACATAGCTCGAAAGCAGCTAGCCTTGCTGCTTTTGATGCTAATCTTTAGATGTCTTTTTGCGCTTTTAAATTCGAGCATCCTAGCATCGAACTCCGGGCGGCCTCTTGCCCGTTGGGAGCGCCTTCTCGCGAGTAGACATGCTTTTCTTAACTGGCTGATGTTATCATTCCACCAGTAGCATGGGATTCTACCCCTGCCCACTTTCCTTCTAGGCATCGCCGAGTCACAGGCATCTGTGATCTTTTGCATTAGCCTGTCAGCTAGTGTCTCTGCAGATTGGTCATGCACCATTGTTTCCTCCTGGTGCAGTGAATCCCTGAACGTGTCCTCGTCTAGACAACCTCCTTTCCATTTTGGGCCGGTTGTTTTTGCTCTGGTTCCGTTTTGAGTTCCGCCATGGACCTCGAATAGAATCGCTTGATGGTCGCTAAATGTGAATTGCTCGCTTACTTCCCATGAGGAGTTTCTACTCAGCGAGCCACTGAGGAAGGTGAGGTCGATTATAGATCCCCCACCTGCCTTGCGATACGTCAGCCTCTTCCCATCGTTGGCCAGAATCGCATCAATATTGGCAAATTCTTCCAACAGGCTTTGTCCTCTGGCGTTCGTCACTCTGCTGCCCCATTCCACAGCCCAGGCATTGAAGTCACCGGCTATGATTATGGGAGACCTGCCGCGGGCATCGCGAGATATTTGCCCGAGCATCTGCTGGAATCTTCCTAGATCCCAGCTCGGGGGCGCGTAGCAGCTATAGATGGTTATTCCCTCTATTTTTGCGCGCGCAAAGCCATCGTAGGCAGAGCTGACCTCCTTCGGGGGCGTATGGAGGGACCAGATGACCGCTCTTCCGCACTTACTAGCCACCCAGCCACATCCATCGATCGGCTTGTATGGCTCGCAGATTATTGCCACTCCTGTCCGATTCTCTCTCACTGACTGCCTTAGCAGGGCCTGAGCCGCCTCACAGTGGTTGAGGTTCAGTTGAAGACACTTCATCTTCTTTCGCTGAGAGCCTTCCTGAACGCCGGGCATCTACCGCTTCCGGCTATATGCTTCAGGTCCTTGTTGCTCCCTTTGCAGAGCATACATTGCGGTTCCCGCTGGCAGTCCCTGGCTAAGTGGTCTTTTTCGCCACACCTTCTGCACAGGTTTGACCTGTCCAGGTCGCTCTTGCACTGTCTCGCCTGGTGGCCAAAATCCAGGCACTTAAAGCATCTTGTTAGGGTTATTCGCTCTCGGAGTCTCGAGCTAACCCATCCAACTTTTAGGGATCCCACTTTCAGTGCTTTTTGAGCGCTGATCGCGGGCATCCTTATTGACGCTATTTGCGTCTGCCCGTACGCTGTTCTCAGCGTTACGTGCTCTAGGCCAACGTCTGTCAGTTGCAGCTGATCCTTCAATGCATCACAGATGTCCTCCCTTGTTGTGATCTCGTCGAGATCCCTGGCCTCAATGGTGACTCTATGAGCCAGGGACCGGACTTCCGCTTGTTCACCCAGCGCCTCGCCTACCAGGCTACTGAACGCCGCGGTGTCAGAACCCGACTTGTCGAGCTGTAGGAGCAGCTCACCCTTTTGGGTCCTGCGTATCTTTGATACCGACTTGCCAAGGTCGGACAGATTTTTGTCTGCCCTAACCTTTCGCAGTATCTCAGCGTACGATGCTTCGCCCTTCGCCTGGATGAGGATCGCGTCCGGCCTCGCTTTTTCTATTAGCCCTCTGGCCTTTTTAGGTTTAACTGGCTTCGGTGCTCTCTTCTTGCGAGTTACCACCTTCCAGTTGTCGGTCGACGCGGCCCCGCTTGCGGGTTTGGCCACTGTTGGAGCTTGCTTCAGTTGTTCCTTGCCGACATCGGCCTTCTGCCTCTTGCTATCGGGCGTGTGAACCACAGGGCCCTGCTTCCGCTTCTTCTCCATCTCTGGTCTAAACAGCGGGGACGTTTGGCAGGACTGATTCGTCCTTATGACAGCCCTCGCACCGTCGTCGCAGAGCTGCACTGCCACAAGCTCGTAGAGAGCCTTAATACTCTCTATCGAGTCTCTCATTGGCTGATGGATCGATCGCCTCTTTCCATCCTCCAACATCTCCACCAGGCGCAGTATTTCCTGGCCTAGTTCGGTTAGGGCCGAGCCTTTTCTCCTTCAGCGCTCGGGCGATGTTGCGCAGGTTGCTCGCTTATATTTGGAGCTGTTCTTTTTTCAGGTGACCTGGCCACCTTGTTGCTCCTTGCGAATACTCCGCACTCCACACTCTCCTCTTTCCTCTCATTGTTGTTGTTAGTTTTGTTTATTGTATACATTTTTGAATAATTGGGTCCCAACTACTAGCCGTTATTCCTAGTCGTTGTATAGTCGCGTAAAAAATCCCATGGTTATCTTTGCAAGCAGGGAGGCCATGCAAGGGTTGACACCCGCCCTTATGGGGTCGGGTGTTCAGAGCCGGATTCGCGTTAATCAGGAAAAATTTCAACTGAACCTATACTGGCAACTAAATGCCGACGAACCAGGAAGCGTTCTAGAAGGCTTGCTAGGTTTTAACGGGACGGAGGCGGCTTTAGCATTAGCCCAACAGCCATTTCGGCAGGATTTCACTCTGCTTACTGAAGTGTTGGAATACTATCACCGTCAGCCCAGGGTACTTCAAGTCCTAAACTGTGTTCCAGTTCTCAATCCCTAAGACGTACTGGTCTCCGTCTTAGTCGCCTTCTCGTGTTAGTTTGGCCGCCAAGCGGTTGCTTAACGGCTATCCGGGGGATACCTGGCCTACTGCCGGAGGTCACGAGTTGCTTACACTACCCAGGACAAGAATCGACTTGGTCGTTGCCATGTTAACGACGATCAAGGACTTTTCGCCTGCGAGAGGTACTTGTCCGGGTAGTGTCATCCCCATGTCATATTAGTCGCCTCGTACGACAAGCAATGACTCGCTGTGGTGGTATTCTTATACCCGTCTCACCATTGTGTGTGTGTGTGTGTGTTTGTGTGTTGTAGTAGCCGTTTTTTTGAGTACGAATATGGTCCACCCTAAATTAGTAGAGACATGCAGGCGGCCGCTCAAGAGGAGAGATAAGCAGATAAGCGAACCGCACAGAAAACGCTCAAATGCAATTCTCACTCAATAAGCGCTCAGTGAGCAGCTTTTCGAAATGCGTAAGATAAGCCGATGTCTGTTGCTGCGGTCAAACTCTCAAGGTTACGGAAAAGAAAATGTCGTGTGATCGTGCGTTGGAGATAAATATAAAATATAAACCTAAGAAAATACCCGTGTATATTACATATATATATGCAAATTACGGTGATTAAATATTAAAATAAATATATATATATACATATATATTATATATATATACATATATATGATATATATATACTTAAATCCTAGTGAAAGTGCTGTTGGTGAACAGGTACGTGTTTACAGTGAAATCAACAACAAAAATTACAATAAGTCAATCCCCAAACAAGCTAAAGGTCCCGACCGGCTCAAATCTGGCCAGAAAAAAACCAAAAGAAGCTAACCAACATACCGGTGGATGGATACTAGGTTATACTAGTTTGGAAAACCAACGGACCAACTGAAGAAAAATTGCGACTCCGTGGGACGAGGGTGCGAAGGAGCAAATTTTGGATATCATCTCAACCCTGGATTCCGGAGTGGATTCCGCTATTGTCCCAGAGACAAAAAAAAAAAAAAAAACAGCTTGTGTCGTAATAACATCCTACGAGTATTATCAGCCAGTATAAGTGACTTTCAAAATTAAGACCTAAAATAAAAAAATAAGTAAATGATCAGCCCAGCTGAGTGTGCACGCACATACAACGTACATTTTAGGCGAAATGCTTATCAGCTTTTGATTGTCTTATGTAAACAAACAGCAGATAATAAACTTAAGCAGATCATAAAACTGCTGATAAACGTTACACTCCCATTACGCTCTTAATCATCAGCTGTATGAATTTTTGTTTTGTTTATGTTTTTCTTATTATTTAATTTAACGTAAAATCTATAGAATCAATTTAAATTTCCCTAATTATAAGATAGAAAATAATAATGCTGAATTGGTGATTGGTTAATATACTGCTGATAATAACAATGGATGGTCAAGTTTAACTTATACGTATGTATATATACATATATGATTTCTATTTCCTTTTGAATACCCCTCACAAACAGCTTTTCGTCGACGAACCTTGGGCCCAACGATCGCATCGACTGCAGAAAATTAAAAACAGCATAAATGAGTGAGTAAAAACTGCTATAATGTAGGTACAAAACGCAAAGAAAATTGTACGACTAGTGAATAGGAAAAATATATACAGTGTCTCACACCTTATTTGCAAACCTGACACCTGGGTGCCATAAAACCCGGAT
>JAWNLS010000297.1:0-30734 GCA_035042185.1 Drosophila kambysellisi
CGCCTCGTCCGAGACTGTGCGGAATCCGGAGATCACACGTAACGCACTTATCCTGTTAGGTGCAGAGAGCTTCTTCCGTAATCCTTTCTTTTTAGACACCTTCTTTGCCCAGATTGGATTATAGACTACCTTCTCGAGTATCTTCCCTGCAGTGTATAGCAGGCAAATCGGCCTATATCGGCCGCAGCCGTTTCCACTGCTTTGGGAATACTCCGTCTTGCAGACATCTCGTGTAGGTTTCCGCGAAGGCTTCGGGAATCGTGCGTACCGTCAGCTTCAGCGCGTTGTTGGAGATGCATCATAATAATCACTTGTGTTCAGCACTTTTAATTTGATTCCTACTATTTAGTTGTCCTTCCTCTTCTTCTTTTTACTTTCATCAACAGATTTACTATTTCATCCCCTTTATCGATTTTCTGAAGCGGTTGTGTTATTGGCTTAAACGTTTCCTATAGTTAATATTCATGTGTGGCTCTATCTAATTTTATGCTTTGAAATTTTCTTTTAATGCGTTTCTTGTTTTCGTTAATTCTCTCAGAATATGCTCATCCATATTAACTATAAAACGTTCAGTTCTAAGCCCAAAAACACATTTACAGGTGGTTTCTTGTTTTTTAGTGGTTTATTACTATTTTTCATGTGCTTTAACATGGTTTTCAGTTTGTTTTCCGGTTTCCAAGTGGTTTGATGCTGTTTATCATACGGGTTATTAGTGTTTTTCATCTGGTGTATCATTATTTTTTACCTGGTTTTCTGGTTTTTATGAGGTTTGTTACAGTTTATCATGTGGTTTATTACTGTTTTTAGTGTGGTTTAACATAGTTTTTCAGGTTGTTTTCCGCTTTTCATGTGGTTTATTGCTGTTTTCATGTGGTTTATTGCTGTCTTTCATGTGGCTTATTGCTGTTTTTCATGTGGCTTATTGCTGTTTTCATGTGGTTTAATATGGTTTTACAGTCTGTTTTCCGGTTTTCATGTGGTTAATTGCTGTTTATACCCTGAACCCATTAAAAATGGGTAAAAAGGGTATAATGGTTTTGTGCAAATGTATGTAACAGGCAGAAGGAAGCATCTCCGACCCCATAAAGTATATATATTCTTGATCAGGATCAACAGCCGAGTTGATATAGTCCTGTCCGTCTGTCCGTCCGTCTGTATGAACGCGCGGATCTCAGAGACTATAAGAGCTAGAGACTTCAAATTTGGAATATAAGATCTCGTATACCAGGCCCAGATCAAGTTTGCGTTATTTTATCGATAACTGCCTCAGTTTCTGAATTATCGATACATTTAGATTTCCGATAGCAGTAAATTCCTGATATCTCTCACAATTTAATGGATACAGTCACCAATTTTGGTTGGTAGGTTGTTGGCGAGGTCCTTGAAAGATCGGCATGTGCCACGCCCACCTCCGACGCCCCCATCACCCCCGCCCCTAAAATTTTCAAATGGCTATATCTTCCGCAGTTTTTGAGTAGGGAACGTCAAATTTGGTAGGTATATTACTGGTAGTCGCCTTTAAGAACCGATAACAAATTTGTGGTGCCACGCCCACACCTGCGCCTATAATCGACAATTCCGATTGTAAATCGATAACTCCGTATATCTCCGAATATTTTAAAGATAGAGTACCCAAACTTATAAGGTAATTTGCTGGTAACCTCCTCCAAAGATTGGCATACCAATTTTTTTACCACGCCCACATCCGCCGCCCCCAGGAACTTCGTCCCTAGAAATTTAAAATGCGCATATCTGCCGTAATTTGCAAGCTAGAGTCGCAAAATTTTGCAGGTATGTTACTGGTAACTCCCCCAAAGATCGATAAAAAAATTGGATGGCCACGCCCACTCTACCTACCTAAATCGATACACCTCTTGGTGTAAATCGATAAACCCATATATCTCACGCAATTTGAAAACTTAAGTCACCAAATTTTAAAGGTATATTGCTAGTAACACCCTTCATAAATGTGGAAAAAAAATTTTGGACCACGCCCACTCCCGCCCACAAAAAACGAAAAATGCCTGTATCTCCCGCAATTTAAGAGTTACAGTCACCAAACTTTGAAGGTATATTACTAAGATCGAACTCCAAAATTTTTTCGGCCACGCCCACTCCATCCCCCAAAACCGATAAACATCCATATCCCACGCAAGTTAATTAATGTATTAAAGCTTGGTTCAGGGTATATGGTAGTCGAGCTCACTCGACTACAGCCTTCTTACTTGTTTTAATGTGGTTTATTGCTGTTTTTAATGCGGTGTAACATGGTTTTACAGGGTGTTTTTCGGTTTACAAGTGGTTTATTGCTGTTTTCATGTGGTTTATTAATGTTTTTAATGTGGTTTAACATAGTTTCTTAGATCGTTTTCCGGTGTTCATGTGGTTTATTGCTGTTTTCATGTGGTTTATTGCTGTTTTTAATGTGGTTTAGCATGGTATGTGTATCTGTGTGTGTGTGTTTTTATACTATTATACCAAAATGGTATAATTATACTATTATACCAAAATGGTATAATAGTATATTGGTTTTGTGCAATGTCCGTCATGCTGTCTGTCCGTCTGTCCGTCTGTCCGTCTGTATGAACGCGCGTTCCTCCGACACCCTTAGAGATAGAGACTTGAAACTTGGAACGTATATTTGAAAGTACCCTCAAAAGTTAAAGTGTCTTGGGTTTGGACCTACGTCCACCAGGGAGCTAGAAAACCGCGATAATCGATTTTATCAAATCGATAAATCCCCATATCTCTTACAATTTAATGAATATAGTCACCAATTTTGGTTGGTAGGTTGTTGGCGAGGTCCTTGAAAGATTGGCATGTGCCACGCCCACCTCCGACGCCCCCATCACCCCCGCCCCTAAAACTTTCAAATGGCTATATCTTCCGCAGTTTTTGAGTAGGGAACGTCAAATTTGGTAGGTATATTACTGGTAGTCGCCTTTAAGAACCGATAACAAATTTGTGGTGCCACGCCCACACCTGCGCCTATAATCGAAAATTCCGATTGTAAATCGATAACTCCGTATATCTCTGAACATTTTAAAGATAGAGTAACCAAACTTGGAAAGTAATTTGCTTGTAACCTTCTCCAAAGATTGGCATACCAATTTTTGGACCACGCCCACATCCGCCGCCCCCAGGAACTTCGTCCCTAGAAATTTAAAATGCGCATATCTGCCGTAATTTGCAAGCTAGAGTCGCAAAATTTTGCAGGTATGTTACTGGTAACTCCCCCAAAGATCGATAAAAAAAATTGGATGGCCACGCCCACTCCACCTACCTGAACCGATACACCTGTTGGTGTAAATCGATAAACCCATATATCTCACGCAATTTGAAAACTGAAGTCACCAAATTGTAAAGGTATATTGCTAGTAACACGCTTTATAAATGTGGAAAAAAAATTTTGGACCACGCCCACTCCCGCCCACAAAAAACGATAAATGCCTGTATCTCCCGCAATTTAAGAGCTACAGTTACCAAATTTAGAAGGTATATTACTAAGATCGAACTCCAACATTATTTGGGCCACGCCCATTCCCGCCCCCAAAACCGATAAACGCCCATATCCCCCGGAATTCAAGTATTTCTTAACTGTACACAAATAAAGGTATAATAGTATTTCGCTGTCGGTTACGTCCGACTGCAACGTTCTATTTTAATTTTTTCTTTTTTTTTTTTTTTTTTTTGTTCACGCCATGGAGGTGGTAATCTTCATGAGATACAGCATGCACTACTCAGGGGCAACGCCACTGCATACGTACTAAACCCCACCCCCCACACACACACTCCCAGTCCCGTCGGTATCACCGTAAAGTATTACTTCGCCGGGGTGGGTTGCCTAACTAGGCACTCTCCGTCACTTGCCGCTCACTTTCGCATTATCTCAGATCCCTCTGTATGCCTAATTTGAGCTGGCGGACATCTGTCCAGTGTGACGGAGACTTCATCATGTGCTGTACCAAGCTCTCCGGTGGGGGAACTGGGATATTAGTCTCCCTGTACCTCGAGCAGTGGTAGAGCCCATGTTCCGGGTCCTCGATGGCGTCCGGGCAGGTCGGGCACTGCGGGGTGTCCTCGTGCCTGAATCTATGCAGGTAACTCCTGTAGCCGCCATGACCTGTAAGAAACTGGGACAGGTTAAAGTCAACTTCACCAGTATTTCCCCCGGTCCACTCCTCTAGCCTAGGAATTAGGCGGTGTGTCCATCGTCCTTTCGTCGCCGAGCTCTATCTGTGCTGCCATGCGTCCATCGTCGCAGCTCTCGCTCGACTGTGCGGAATCCGGAGATCACACGTAACGCACTTAGCCTGTAAGGTGCAGAGAGCTTCTTCCGTAATCCTTTATTTTTGGACACCTCCTTTGCCCAGATTGGTGCCGCGTACAGCAAGATTGAGGCCACCACTCTCGCAAGCAGTAGGCACCTCCCTGGCTTAGGGCCCCCAATATTGTATCATGCGCGCCAGGGCACCTTGCGTTTTCGCAGCTCTACGGCTGACGTACTCCACGTGGGGTCGGTAGCTGAGCCTGTTATCCAGCATAACTCCGAGGTATTTTATGGAGTCCTTCGATTTCACCACCTCGTTGTTTACTTGTACCTGTATGTACTCTACTACTTTCCGACTAGTAATAAGTGCGGTCTCAGTCTTATGGCTAGCAAGTTCCAAGCTCGCTTCCTGCATCCATATCGCCAACTGCAACCCTGAGGGAGTCGGAGCCTAAGCACCTCGTCGTACATAATGTTCCACAGCAGAGGGCCTAGGACCGAACCCTGTGGCACGCCTGCTGTGACTTTGTAGCTCCGTGGACCATCCTCTGTAGTATAATCTAGCACCCTGTCGGAAAGGTAGCTAGATATGATATTTGAAAAGTACGGTGGTACTTCCGTTGAGTCCAGGGCTCTCCTGATACGCGACCAGTTCGCGGAGTTGAACGCGCTGCGGATATCCAGGGTGACCACAGCGCAGTACTCCTTCTCGCCCCATCTCCATCTGGTACCCTGAATTGCCTTGGCTGCAATATCTACCACCGCCTGAATTGCGTCTATGGTGGAGCGGGCTTTGCGGAAACCATACTGGGAGGCTGATAGCGAGTTTTTCTCCTCCAGAATCGCTAGTAGTCTATTATAGACTACCTTCTCGAGTATCTTCCCTGCAGTGTCTAGCAGGCAAATCGGCCTATATCCGGACGGATCGTCGATCGGCTTATCCCCCCTAGGCAAGAGGATGAGCCGCTGCCGTTTCCACTGCTTCGGGAATACTCCGTCTTGCAGACATATCGTGTAGGTTTCCGCGAAGGCTTCGGGAATCGTGCGTACCGTCAGCTTCAGCGCGTTGTTGGGGATACCATCTGGTCCGGGCGCCTTTCTGTCACCCATTCCCTTGGTGGCCCCCGTCACCTGTTCCGTGGAGACTTCCCGAATTAGCTCCATGCTCAGGGTTGGGTTAGATTACTCCAGGTGTGGGTGTTGGGGAAACAGCCTCTCCACAATGGCAGCTAAGGCCGTGGGGCAGATCACCCGTACGGTGTCCTTTTTCGTGACCACCTTGTATGCGGTTCCCCAGGGGTTCACGTCGGCCTCTTCACATATTGCCCGGAAGCATCTAGATTTGCTCCTTGTGGTGTCTCTGTACCTCACACAATGGTACATCACGTGCTCTGGGTCCTCCTCCCGCGATGGGCAAGATGGGCACTCTGGGGTATCCTCGCCTGGGGTATCCTCGCCTGCCATATGAGCATCGAGCTCTCCCTCGCCGATCGCCTGATCTCCTATTTCACTGGCCAGAATATCGATCGCGAGCATTCCGGCCAGGACTAGCGCTGCTTCATCCGATACTGTGCGGAATCCCGAGATGACGCGGAGCGTGCTAAGTCTGTAGGGTGCAGACAGTTTTTTGCGGAGTCCTTTCCTGTTGGCAACCTCTGACGCCCACACTGGTGCCGCATACAGCAAAACAGACGCCACGACCTTTGATAGCAGGAGTCGCCTCCCTGCCTTTGGGCCCCCAATATTGGGTAGCATACGCGGCAGGGCACCTTGTGTTCTGGCGGCTCTGCGGCTGGCGTACTCTACGTGGGGCCGGAAGCTGAGCCTATTGTCCAGCATGACTCCAAGGTATTTGATGGATTCCTTGGATTTCACAACTTCGTTGTTGACTTGCACCTGGATGTACTCTATTACTTTCCGACTTGTAATGAGTACGGCCTCTGTCTTATGGCCTGCAAGTTCCAGGCTCGCTTCTTGCATCCATCTTGCTACGATTCTTATTGCTTCGTTCGCTGTGGCTTCTACATCTGTTACCTCCTTGGCCACCACCACTAGCGCCAGGTCGTCTGCAAAGCCTATCAGGCTGCAACCCTGGGGGAGCCGGAGCCTAAGTACCTCGTCGTACATTATGTTCCACAGAAGAGGACCTAGGACCGACCCCTGTGGCACTCCTGCTGTGACGTTGTAGCTCCGTGGACCGTCATCTGTATCATACTCTAACACCCGGTCGGATAGGTAGTTAGATATGATATTTGACAGATACGGTGGTATTCCAATTTTATCCAGAGCTCTCCTGATGCGCGCCCAGCTCGCGGAGTTGAACGCGTTGCGTATGTCCAGTGTGATGACGGCGCAATACTCCTTCTCGCCCCATCTCCATCTGGTACCCTCAATTGCCTTGGCTGCAATGTCTAACACCGCTTGGATTGCGTCTACGGTGGAGCGGGCTTTACGAAAACCATACTGGGAGGCTGAAAGCGAGTTTTTCACCTCCAGTATGGCCAGTAGTCTGTTATAGACTACCTTCTCGAGGATCTTTCCCGCTGTGTCTAGCAGGCAAATCGGCCTATATCCGGACGGATCGTCTATCGGCTTATCCCCCTTTGGCAAGAGGATGAGCCGTTGCCTTTTCCATCTCTTCGGGAATACTCCCTCTTGTAGGCACTTGGAGTATGTCCCGGCAAACACGTTGGGAATTGTCCTTATGGCCAGCTTCAGGGCGACGTTGGGGATCCCGTCTGGTCCAGGGGCCTTCTTATCACCCACTCCTCTTACTGCCATCACGAGCTCCTCCGTGGTGACCTGCTCAGTGGGTTCTGGCATCCGTTCGTGGCTGCCTACTGTGATGCTCGGGTGCTGCGGGAACAGGGTCTCCACAATGGTAGCCAGAGCTATGGGGCATGTTACCTGCACAGTAGTATCCTGGCTTCTGATTTTCTTTGTTACTACTTTATATGCAGTGCCCCATGGATTTACGTCAGCCTCCTCGCACATAGCTCGAAAGCAGCTAGCCTTGCTGCTTTTGATGCTAATCTTTAGATGTCTTTTTGCGCTTTTAAATTCGAGCATCCTAGCATCGAACTCCGGGCGACCTCTTGCCCGTTGGGAGCGCCTTCTCGCGAGTAGACATGCTTTTCTTAACTGGCTGATGTTATCATTCCACCAGTAGCATGGGATTCTACCCCTGCCCACTTTCCTTCTAGGCATCGCCGAGTCACAGGCATCTGTGATCTTTTGCATTAGCCTGTCAGCTAGTGTCTCTGCAGGTTGGTCATGCACCATTGTTTCCTCCTGGTGCAGTGAATCCCTGAACGTGTCCTCGTCTAGACAACCTCCTTTCCATTTTGGGCCGGTTGTTTTTGCTCTGGTTCCGTTTTGAGTTCCGCCATGGACCTCGAATAGAATCGCTTGATGGTCGCTAAATGTGAATTGCTCGCTTACTTCCCATGAGGAGTTTCTACTCAGCGAGCCACTGAGGAAGGTGAGGTCGATTATAGATCCCCCACCTGCCTTGCGATACGTCAGCCTCTTCCCATCGTTGGCCAGAATCGCATCAATATTGGCAAATTCTTCCAACAGGCTTTGTCCTCTGGCGTTCGTCACTCTGCTGCCCCATTCCACAGCCCAGGCATTGAAGTCACCGGCTATGATTATGGGAGACCTGCCGCGGGCATCGCGAGATATTTGCCCGAGCATCTGCTGGAATCTTCCTAGATCCCAGCTCGGGGGCGCGTAGCAGCTATAGATGGTTATTCCCTCTATTTTTGCGCGCGCAAAGCCATCGTAGGCAGAGCTGACCTCCTTCGGGGGCGTATGGAGGGACCAGATGACCGCTCTTCCGCACTTACTAGCCACCCAGCCACATCCATCGATCGGCTTGTATGGCTCGCAGATTATTGCCACTCCTGTCCGATTCTCTCTCACTGACTGCCTTAGCAGGGCCTGAGCCGCCTCACAGTGGTTGAGGTTCAGTTGAAGACACTTCATCTTCTTTCGCTGAGAGCCTTCCTGAACGCCGGGCATCTACCGCTTCCGGCTATATGCTTCAGGTCCTTGTTGCTCCCTTTGCAGAGCATACATTGCGGTTCCCGCTGGCAGTCCCTGGCTAAGTGGTCTTTTTCGCCACACCTTCTGCACAGGTTTGACCTGTCCAGGTCGCTCTTGCACTGTCTCGCCTGGTGGCCAAAATCCAGGCACTTAAAGCATCTTGTTAGGGTTATTCGCTCTCGGAGTCTCGAGCTAACCCATCCAACTTTTAGGGATCCCACTTTCAGTGCTTTTTGAGCGCTGATCGCGGGCATCCTTATTGACGCTATTTGCGTCTGCCCGTACGCTGTTCTCAGCGTTACGTGCTCTAGGCCAACGTCTGTCAGTTGCAGCTGATCCTTCAATGCATCACAGATGTCCTCCCTTGTTGTGATCTCGTCGAGATCCCTGGCCTCAATGGTGACTCTATGAGCCAGGGACCGGACTTCCGCTTGTTCACCCAGCGCCTCGCCTACCAGGCTACTGAACGCCGCGGATTCAGAACCCGACTTGTCGCGCTGTAGGAGCAGCTCTTTGATACCTACTTGTGTGTGTGTGTGTGTGTGTGTAGGTGTGTGCATATAATCTTTTTATAGATTATAAATTGTGCACATGTGCTGTGGGGTGCTGTGTGAAGAAGAAGATGTTTATTTGTTTGAATTCATTGTTGGCGCCAGCATTAAATTAATTTGTCGTTAATTTGCTGAACATTTAGAGCCCTGCGCGGCTCAATAAATATAGAGTATTAGTAGGTGCATTTACACATGCAAATTATCTTAAGTGCAGTTCGAGCTGTAGCAGCCAGCGTTATCAGCGCTATTCTTTGCCGCTCTCTTCTCATAGTACCGCGCTCTCTTGTGCAGCGCTCTCTCTCTCTCTATACAAAGGGCGCTCGCTGATCCGCCGGCTGCTGCAGCTAGTGAGTTTACACTCTATTATAGTTGAAGTTTTATCGTCGTTAGTAAAAGTTGGTTCGCATAACTCGAGCGTGCTAATTAAAGATTGTGTCATTGTTGAGAAGACTAAGCATTCGGCTTCTAGTCTTAATAAACTTGATAGTGGACAATTAATAGTTATCGCACAAGTCTAACAGATCGATCGGTGTAATTAGTTAATCTCGTTGTTAAGAAGATTTAGCAGTTGGCTTCAAATCTTCATACATTTATTTCGTGCATCGATCGTTAGTTACTATTCTCGTTGTTAAAAGACTAAGCAAGTGGCCTCTAGTCTATAATACTCTAATAATTAATAACAATTAAGCCAGTACATTTGTGAATAAACATTATAACGTTGTGAAATAAGTTTGTGTACTTATTTTAAATAAAGCTATCAAAAAGCTGATAGCGCAAACATTGGTGACCCCGACGTGATTACTTGTTTATTAAGTGCGATTTAATAAACAACATCACAAACAAAACAACAATACAAAAACAAAACATTTGTGATCAAACTAGTTGCAAATAAAAACTAGTGCACAAAACATTAAAAGACAAGTGCAAATCAATTCGCTTCTTAATCGCCGCTTAGTGTGCCTCTGCTTCGCTTTGAACTTTTGTGAACTTTTCGTGCGTCGGTACATAAGCAGCTGAGCGTGGGCGATATATAGAAGCTGTTTGTTGTTGGTGCATTTGTCTTCTCTCCGCTTGGTGATAAATCCGCTACGCAATCGTCGTTTAGTGTTTGCCGCTGCTTCGCTTGAACTCTCGTGAACTTCTTTCGTGTACATAAGCAGCGGTGCGTGCGCAATTAAGCACATAGAAACATTTTGCATTTTGTTGTTATCGGTAAATTCGTGCATTTGGCTGCAATTTTGTGCGAACGTTCAGCCTAAATATGACAACAACAGTCGCGTCCAGTGAAAGTGTGCCTGCGCTTATTTCTTATTATAAGCGCAAGACTAAAGCTATTTATAGTGATCTACAGAGGCTTGACGAATTGTGGTCGGTGTCGGCTATAAGTTCTTGTGGTTCGTTTGAAATCAAGTCTAAATTAGAACAGCTCAGCGACACTGAAGCCTATTTCAAACGTTTGCA
This sequence comes from Drosophila kambysellisi, assembly GCA_035042185.1. Taxonomy (NCBI): domain Eukaryota; kingdom Metazoa; phylum Arthropoda; class Insecta; order Diptera; family Drosophilidae; genus Drosophila; species Drosophila kambysellisi. The sequence goes on from JAWNLS010000297.1 coordinate 10,330, forward strand.
TGAAGCTCTGGAACGTCTCAACTTCGATGAAATAAGCAGTGTACTGAGCAGAAACTTTGTGGATCTGAACTTGTCACTGAAAATTCGGTTGAGAAGACAGCTTGAAATGTTCGAATCACGTCCTTTATCGTCAACATTTCGGAATGTTGAGTCGGCAATTGATCGGTTGGCAGTTGATGATGAGAAGCGCTTGGTGTCTGAAGCGCATATCATAGATTCGGACAAGTATAATGCTAGTGCTGGAATTGGAACTGGAGATTGTGAAGTGGCACCCTCAACCGATCCAGAATTCATCAAGGATGGCGTGACTGTGGCCAAAGCTAGTGAGTTGAAGAGCATGTCGCGTCTGGTGAAAAACCCCGAGGAGAGTGCCCAGGTGTCAACGATTTCTGCCAATGTTGATCAGGCGATTGGCAAGGTCGTCAGTGATTTCACGAGCAGTGTGGAACGCGACGGCGTCATCTCCGTCAAGGCATCTGCCTTCGGTGACAATCGCAAGTCAACATTGATCGATGTGGATATCGCTCAGGCAAACCTTGTGTTCGGTGATGATGCAGATCTGGTCAGGCTGGAGATGAAGGCGGATCCGAAGCAGATCGCGAGCAGTGCGGAACGCGACGGCGTCATCCTCGTCAAGGCAAGTTTTGACCCGTATGCCAGAGGCCTGGAGCTGCTGCAGCGCATCAACACGGAGCTTCGTGATGTGGAGCAGGTGTACCAACTACAATTGGACCAGCTTCAATCCCGGCAGGCCGAACAACAAGTCAGCGAACGGCAGCATCTACCGAAGCAGATAGCCATCCAGAATGCAGAGTTGGTGCAGCTGCAACAGCAGGCGCTGAAAGTCGATCGGACGCTGCAGCTAACCGAGAGCTACAGCAGGAATGGGCACGAAGCGAAGATCCAGCTCCTGGAGTTACACCACTGCCGCCAAAATCTGGATGCGGCAGAGAACGCCGCAAGTCATCACCATTACCACTGTGTTGATCAGTCGGTGCTCGTTTGTGATAAGTGGCGAGCACTTGTCTGTCAAACTGTGGTAACAACTAATTCTCCACTGTTAGATCCAATTACAGAAAATCCTGGCAATGTAGATGTGCTGACTCCGGCCACTTTTATGATTGGCGGAGTTCCAGCAACAATTCTGGTACAGGACTTAACAACAGCATCGTTTCTTGGCGCTCTGAAGAGGTTCATCTCGACACTTGGCAGGCCTGGTCAGATTTGGTCTGACAATGCGACAAACTTCATGGGAGCCGAAAGCGAGCTGAAGGAGTTGAGAAGTCTGGTTTTGAGCGATGCTCATGCTACTGCTACTCACCAATTCTGCCTGGCGGACAACATTGACTGGCGTTTCATCCCCCCTCGGTCTCCACACTTTGGACTATGGGAAGCAGCAGTGAAAACCGCCAAACATAATTTTTACCGCTGTGTTGGCCAATCGCTTCTCAACTTCGAGGAGTTGCGATCTCTTGTGTGCCAAATAGCAGCCATCATTAATTCTCGCCCTTTAGTTTCAACTTCAGAGAATCCTCGCGATGTAGATGTGCTGACTCCGGCCACTTTTGTGATTGGCGGAGTTCCAGCAATAATTCTGGAACCGGACCTAACGATCCTGGACTGCAACCGCTTGGATGGTTGGCAGCACCTACAGCAAGTCTTTTGGGCACGGTGGCGTGAGGAGTATCTCACACTCCTTTTACGGCGTGCTAAATGGAGATATCCAGTTCGTTCGATTCAACTGGATATTGTATTTCTCGTTAAGGACGAGAATCCGCCGACCATGAGCTTGCCACTAGCCAGAGTGCACGCTGTGATTCCGGGCAGAGATGGCATTGCTCGAGTTGCTGACTTCAAGACACCAAAAGGAATGATCAGGATTGTCGTGAACAAGATGTGTCTGCCGCCAATTGGATTTACTGTTGAAAGGGAGCCTTTCAACGGGGGGAGTATGTTGGCGCCAGCATCAAATTAGTCAGTCAGTAATTTGTTGTACATTTGGAGCCCTGCGCGGCTCAATAAATATAGAGTATTAGTAGGTGCATTTACACATGCAAATTATCTTAAGTGCAGTTCGAGCTGTAGCAGCCAGCGTTATCAGCGCTATTCTTTGCCGCTCTCTTCTCATAGTACCGCGCTCTCTTGTGCAGCGCTCTCTCTCTCTCTATACAAAGGGCGCTCGCTGATCCGCCGGCTGCTGCAGCTAGTGAGTTTACACTCTATTATAGTTGAAGTTTTATCGTCGTTAGTAAAAGTTGGTTCGCATAACTCGAGCGTGCTAATTAAAGATTGTGTCATTGTTGAGAAGACTAAGCATTCGGCTTCTAGTCTTAATAAACTTGATAGTGGACAATTAATAGTTATCGCACAAGTCTAACAGATCGATCGGTGTAATTAGTTAATCTCGTTGTTAAGAAGATTTAGCAGTTGGCTTCAAATCTTCATACATTTATTTCGTGCATCGATCGTTAGTTACTATTCTCGTTGTTAAAAGACTAAGCAAGTGGCCTCTAGTCTATAATACTCTAATAATTAATAACAATTAAGCCAGTACATTTGTGAATAAACATTATAACGTTGTGAAATAAGTTTGTGTACTTATTTTAAATAAAGCTATCAAAAAGCTGATAGCGCAAACATTCATTAAGCTGAAAATTAAGTGTATATTCAATTCATTAAACTAAAAAATAGAAATAATAAGACCAAAATTATATATGTTTTACATTTGTTTTATTGATATTTTTTTTTTTCTTATTTAATAAATGTTTTGTGATAAAATAAATGTGTGAAGAAGAAGAAGATGTTTATTTGTTTGATTTCATTAAGCTAAAAATAAACTAAAAAGTAGAAATAATAAGACCAAAATTATATATATTTTACATATGTTTTTATTTTTATTTATTTCATTTTTTTTTTTCTTATTTAATAAATGTTTTTTTTTCAAATATTAAATATGCTGGGGGGTGCTGTGTGATTAGAAGAAAAAACACACAAGATTTTTCATTTTAAATGTATGTTTATTTGTTTGATTTCGTTAAGCTGAAAATAAATTAAAAACTAGAAATAATAAGACACAATGATATATACATTAGATTTTTGTTTTTTATTGTTTTTTCTATTTATTAAATATTTATTAAATATTTTTTTCGAAATTAAATTTAGTAGAGGGTCGAAAAACGGCTAGATGGCGGGTCCCTCTTCTTCCTCCTGCGTGATATCAATCAGCTCGATGGCGGGCTCCACTGACTCTTCTTCTTCCTCCTCTCGTGTGATATCAATCACCTCGATGACGGGCTCCATTATCTTCTCCTCCTCCTCCTGGGTGAGATCAATCACCTCGATTTCGTCTTGTTTGGCCTTCTTTCGGAAATATTCCTCCCGGATAAAAGGGATGGTATCGTCATCATCCTCGTCTATTATCCTTTTCCTACTTGCTGCTGGTGGTATTTCCACCAGCTCAGGCCATTCCAATGGGCTGAGCTGTGGAAGCCTTGAGGCTTGATCCTCCGTAGTAGCTGCTCTTCTACTGGAGATCGCCCAGTGCATGGGCTCGCCCAAAAGCAATGACATCGTATTCTCCTCCTCCATCATAGAAAAGATGTCTAGTACCCTCATCATCGTCTTTTTGTTTGAGTCTGTTATATCCAGGACGCTCTTTTATATACCAACTTTCCTGCAATAGCTGAATACCTGGATGCACATGTCCAAAAAGGTTCAAACAAGGATCATAAAAAACTGACAGGCTTATTACTTCTCAGTGTCCTTCCACAAATCTTATCATTCTCTATGTACCACTTCTCTTTTCTCTCGAATTTCATGGAGGGATATTGAGAAGTGCTACACACAGAATATTAAGATTACCTCTGCATTTATTTTTAATATATTCATAACAAACATACGGGTGTTTTTGGGTTTTCGAACCAACAATTTTTGATTTGTTTTGTTGTATGTAGTTGAATCGGTATTTTGTTGTTTTCAAAAATTTCACTTGTCTAGCTTGGTATATACCCCTATTAAAGGTATGTCTATGCTTGCTAATTCGCACATAACCACAAACACGAAATTTACTACCGCTACAAATTTTTGTATGATTGTAGACAGTGTTCATTAAATTCTTTTCATTTGATGAGTTTACTGCAATTGGTGCAATTTTAATTGTTCTATGATGCTTTCTATTATACTCATTTATCATTTGTTTTTAAATTTTAATCCAACAATATATTCCATTATAACTAAACTTTCACCACATCCTCATGTTATGATTTTACACAAACTTGTAAGGTCTGTATTGAAAAATTCTGTTCCATCGTCGGCCTGCAAATTATTTAGAATTCGATTCTCCTTAAGTATATGCGTGTTTAACTTATTTATCAGTTATTTTGTTTTCAACGCTTGTCCCCAAATCATATTTTTAAATCGTTTCAATTATGCATATAATTCATTTACTAAATTCTTCCTACTTATAATTCACTTTTCATACTATTATACCAAAAAGGTATAATAGTATATTGGGTTTGTGCAATGTCCGTCATGCTGTCCGTCCGTCTTTCCGTCTGTATAAACGCGCGCTCCTCCGACACCCTTAGAGATAGAAACTTAAAACTTGGAACGTATACTGGATAGTACCCTCAAAAGTTAAAGTGTCTTGGGTTTGGTCCTACGTCCACTAGGGAGCTAGAACATCGCGAAAATAGATTTTAGCAAATCGATAAATACACATATCTCTTACAATTTAATGAATACAGTCACCAATTTTGGTTGGTAGGTTTTTGGCGAGTCTTTGAAAAATTGACATGTGCCACGCCCACCTCCGACGCCCCCATCACCCCCGCCCCTAAAAATTTCCAATGGCTATATCTTCCGCAGTTTTTGAGTAGGGAACGTCAAATTTGGTAGGTATATTACTGGTAGTCGCCTTTAAGAACCGATAACAAATTTGTGGTGCCACGCCCACACCTGCGCCTATAATCGACAATTCCGATTGTAAATCGATAACTCCGTATATCTCCGGACATTTTAAAGATAGAGTAACCAAACTGGAAAGGTAATTTGCTGGTAGCCTCCTTCAAAGATTGGCATACCAATTTTTGGACCACGCCCACATCCGCCGCCCCCAGGAACTTCGTCCCTAGAAATTTAAAATGCGCATATCTGCCGTAATTTGCAAGGTAGAGTCGCAAAATTTTGCAGGTATGTTTCTGGTAACTCCCCCAAAGATAGATAAAAAATTGGATGGCCACGCCCACTCCACCTACCTAAACCGATACACCTGTTGGTGTAAATCGATAAACCCATATATCTCACGCAATTTGAAATCTTAAGTCACCAAATTTTAAAGGTATATTGCTAGTAACTCCCTTCATAAATGTGTAAAAGAAAATTTTCGACCACGCCCACTCCCGCCCACAAAAAACGATAAATGCCTGTATCTCCCGCAATTTAAGAGCTACAGTTACCAAACTTAACTGTTTACAAATTAAGGTATAATAGTATTTCGCTGTCGGTTACGTCCGACTGCAACGTTCTATCTTGTTATACTATTATACCAAAATGGTATAATTATACTTTTATACCAAAATGGTATAATTATACTATTATACCAAAATGGTATAATTATACTATTATACCAAAATGGTATAATTATACTATTATACCAAAATGGTATAATAGTATATTGGTTTTGTGCAATGTCCGTCATGCTGTCTGTCCGTCTGTCCGTCTGTCCGTCTGTCCGTCCGTCCGTCTGTCCGTCTGTCCGTCCGTATGAACGCGCGTTCCTCCGACACCCTTAGAGATAGAGACTTGAAACTTGGAACGTATACTGGAAAGTACCCTCAAAAGTTAAAGTGTCTTGGGTTTGGAACTACGTCCACCAGGGAGCTAGAAAATCGATAAATTCGATTTTAGCAAATCGATAAGTGCCCATATCTCTTACAATTTAATGAATATAGTCACCAATTTTGGTTGGTAGGTTGTTGACGAGGTCCTTGAAAGATTGGCATGTGCCACGCCCACCTCCGACGCCCCCATCACCCCCGCCCCTAAAATTTTCAAATGGCTATATCTTCCGCAGTTTTTGAGTAGGGAACGTCAAATTTGGTAGTTATATTACTGGTAGTCGCCTTTAAGAACCGATAATAAATTTGTGGTGCCACGCCCACATCTCCGCCTATAATCGACAATTCCGATTGTTAATCGATAACTCCGTATATCTCCGAACATTTTAAAGATAGAGTAACCAAACTTGGAAGGTAATTTGCTGGTAACCTCCTCCAAAGATTGGCATACCAATTTTTGGACCACGCCCACATCCGCCGCCCCCAGGAACTTCGTCCCTAGAAATTTAAAATGCGCATATCTGCCGTAATTTGCAAGCTAGAGTCGCAAAATTTTGCAGGTATGTTAATGGTAACTCCCCCAAAGATCGATAAAAAAAATTGGATGGCCACGCCCACTCCACCTACCTGAACCGATACACCTGTTGGTGTAAATCGATAAACCCATATATCTCACGCAATTTGAAAACTTAAGTCACCAAATTTTAAAGGTATATTGCTAGTAACACCCTTCATAAATGTGGAAAAAAAATTTTGGACCACGCCCACTCCCGGCACAAAAAACAATAAATGCCTGTATCTCCCGCAATTTAAGAGCTACAGTTACCAAATTTAGAAGGTATATTACTAAGATCGAGCTCCAAAATTTTTTGGGCCACGCCCACGCACACTCCCGCCCCCAAAACCGATAAACGCCCATATCCCCCGGAATTTAAGTATTTCTTAACTGTACACAAATAAAGGTATAATAGTATTTCGCTGTCGGTTACGTCCGACTGCAACGTTATATCTTGTTATACTATTATACCAAAATGGTATAAAAGTATATTGGTTTTGTGCAATGTCCGTCATGCTGTCGGTCCGTCTGTCCGTCCGTATGAACGCGCGTTCCTCCGACACCCTTAGAGATAGAGACTTGAAACTTGGAACGTATACTGGAAAGTACCCTCAAAAGTTAAAGTGTCTTGGGTTTGGACCTACGTCCACTAGGGAGCTAGAAAATCGATAAATTCGATTTTAGCAAATCGATAAATCCCCATATCTCTTACAATTTAATGAATATAGTCACCAATTTTGGTTGGTAGGTTGTTGGCGGGGTCCTTGAAAGATTGGCATGTGCCGCGCCCACCTCCGACGCCCCCATCACCCCCGCCCCTAAAATTGTCAAATGGCTATATCTTCCGCAGTTTTTGAGTAGGGAACGTCAAATTTGGTAGGTATATTACCGGTAGTCGCGTTTAAGAACCGATAATAAATTTGTGGTGCCACGCCCACACGTGCGCCTATAATCGAAAATTCCGATTGTAAATCGATAACCCCGTATATCTCCGAACATTTTAAAGATAGAGTAACCAAACTTGGAAGGTAATTTGCTGGTAACCTCCTCCAAAGATTGGCATACCAATTTTTGGACCACGCCCACATCCGCCGCCCCCAGGAACTTCGTCCCTAGAAATTTAAAATGCGCATATCTTCCGTAATTTGCAAGCTAGAGTCGCAAAATTTTGCAGGTATGTTACTGGTAACTCCCCCAAAGATCGATAAAAAAATTGGATGGCCACGCCCACTCCACCTACCTGAACCGATACACCTGTTGGTGTAAATCGATAAACCCATATATCTCACGTAATTTGAAAACTTAAGTCACCAAATTTTAAAGGTATGTTGCTAGTAACACCCTTCATAAATGTGGAAAAAAAATTTTTGGACCACGCCCACTCCCGCCCACAAAAAACGATAAATGCCTGTATCTCCCGCAGTTTAAGAGCTACAGTTACTTAGAAGGTATATTACTAAGATCGAACTCCAAAATTTTTTTGGGCCACGCCCACTCCCGCCCCCAAAACCGATAAACGCCCATATCTCCCGCAATTCAGGTATTTCTGAACTGTACACAAATTAAGGTATAATAGTATTCCGCTGTCGGTTACGTCCGACTGCAACGTTCTATCTTGTTTTTTTATTGATTTTATTATATTATATTATATTGTAGAATATTTTTATTATTTCTTAAAAATGAGCACAAGATCTGCTTCCTTACAATTAGTTCTGTGCGCAGATCACTTTTATTACATTTGTATTTAATACTAATGCTTCAAACATTTTACATATACAATTCCACCAATTGGAAATTACTTTTCTTTTATTCTACCCAACTACCGAACTTATTAACGGTCAAATACATTTCTTATTAACTGTATTTCTGAATTAAAATTCGCTTCTAAAGAATTTTCTGTTTTTTTTTCAAGAGTTCTTTCAGCTCAATTTTATTTTTTGTCAATCCCATGAACAATTGTAAATGATATTTCAATTATTGCTTTCTGAACTTTCTGATCTTTTTCTTTTATCAGTTTTTTAATGTGTTCCATAGCTTCTTCTACTTTTCTTTCTATTTAGACTTTATCAACACCCTCAATATCTTCCAAGGGATCACCTACATTTTTAAGACGTTTGTTTGAAAAAATAATATTATGATCAAAATCAACTAGAACACCACCAATTGGATTTTTTATACTCTTCCTTTTCTTTTGCGTCGATAGATGAGAAAAAGTGATCAAATTTGTCAAGAGGCATTTTGACAGTAATAAAGTAATGCTACATTATAATTTATTTATCAAATAATTTTAGCTTAGTAGTAGGGAATTGGGGATTCTATGACAGGAAGTGGCTTGATTTTTAATTGCCTCATTATAGGTCATAAACTATTGATTTTGGGGTGGGGGTGACAGGTGTGCGACCTTTTTTAGAAAAATGTGTGGTTTTCGGTCACGTTCGTGACATTTATGATCGTAGGGTCTTGATTTATGGGCGACCCTTTTTATTTGTGGTTGGGATCGGAAGGAGGGGGAGGATCACTCAACAGCACTTGTGTGTGCGTACGTGATTATACTTTTTAAGGAGGAAATTGTGTGTAACACGTGTGCAACACGCATGTAACCAATAGGCTTGAATAAAGTGAAAGATCAGCTACCAGGTGTACAGGTATGAGTTGTTTTTTTGAGGGTAGAAAGCAGTGCAAAAGCATTGCAAAAGCAGTTCCCGCTTTTCTTTTCTCACCTTCTTTCTCGTTGGGTATGAGTTGATTTTTAAGGGTGGGTTCATTGGTAAGAGGAAAAGTAATTGTTACTTCTCTTTTCTCACCTTCTTTCTCAATGGCTAGAAATCCTAGGACACCACACACCTGAATGTTTTCCAACATCATAATTATAAAATCTTTTAAGGTAACTATTGATCAGTTGGTATTTTACGCGTACTTTTGTCTCGTGCTGCTACATTTTAGTGTGTGTGTGTTTTGTTCTCACCCTTTTTACAGTGCACCTTGTTTGATTGATATGCTATGTTTTTTTTTTTACTTGCATGTTTCTTAATTAGTTGAATATAGTTTAAAATGTCTAAATAAAATAAATTTGTTTTACGTTTTTCATAATATAATTTATTTATTTATAAATAAAGTGATTACATTATCTTTATTTATTTATTCTAATTAGCATAACTTAATTTTTAAGGTACATGCAAAATTTTTTAAAGTGTATTATTATTAATATCCCTATTGTTTAACCTCTTACTAAGGTTAGTGTATTGAAATATTAGACGATCCAGTTTTCTTTTATATGATACAAAATAGTGACAAGCACAACTATAAACGCCATCTACAGTATCATTTGAGGACCATGTGCACACTGTTAAGTGCTGCCCATATTTTGATTTAGTCAGTCGTTAGTTTCATACTATAAGAGAAATTTTCGGTTTACCTCCAACAATTTGGAATGTTCAGGAAAAATCACATCTTCAAACTCCTTGAGGAAATCATAAATTTTCTTCACATTTGTTGTAAATTCAAAATTCGATATTAGACTCATTCTGTTGAGTAGTCTTCAAAAACAGAAATACAACTAATGAATTATATTACTTTATTTATAAAGTACCTATACTTGTGTTACCTTCTTTTATAATACTTGTTTACATCTTTCTTGAATTTTCAAAGCATAAACGACTCCAATCAAATTCTGCTTCATGACCATAAGACACATCCATATTATAACAAGTAAGAAGGCTGTAGTCGAGTGAGCTCGACTACCATATACCCTGAACCAAGCTTTAATACATTAATTAACTTGCGTGGGATATGGATGTTTATCGGTTTTGGGGGATGGAGTGGGCGTGGCCGAAAAAATTTTGGAGTTCGATCTTAGTAATATACCTTCAAAGTTTGGTGACTGTAACTCTTAAATTGCGGGAGATACAGGCATTTTTCGTTTTTTGTGGGCGGGAGTGGGCGTGGTCCAAAATTTTTTTTCCACATTTATGAAGGGTGTTACTAGCAATATACCTTTAAAATTTGGTGACTTAAGTTTTCAAATTGCGTGAGATATATGGGTTTATCGATTTACACCAAGAGGTGTATCGATTTAGGTAGGTAGAGTGGGCGTGGCCATCCAATTTTTTTATCGATCTTTGGGGGAGTTACCAGTAACATACCTGCAAAATTTTGCGACTCTAGCTTGTAAATTACGGCAGATATGCGCATTTTAAATTTCTAGGGACGAAGTTCCTGGGGGCGGCGGATGTGGGCGTGGTAAAAAAATTGGTATGCCAATCTTTGGAGGAGGTTACCAGCAAATTACCTTATAAGTTTGGTTACTCTATCTTTAAAATATTCGGAGATATACGGAGTTATCGATTTACAATCGGAATTGTCGATTATAGGCGCAGGTGTGGGCGTGGCACCACAAATTTGTTATCGGTTCTTAAAGGCGACTACCAGTAATATACCTACCAAATTTGACGTTCCCTACTCAAAAACTGCGGAAGATATAGCCATTTGAAAATTTTAGGGGCGGGGGTGATGGGGGCGTCGGAGGTGGGCGTGGCACATGCCGATCTTTCAAGGACCTCGCCAACAACCTACCAACCAAAATTGGTGACTGTATCCATTAAATTGTGAGAGATATCAGGAATTTACTGCTATCGGAAATCTAAATGTATCGATAATTCAGAAACTGAGGCAGTTATCGATAAAATAACGCAAACTTGATCTGGGCCTGGTATACGAGATCTTATATTCCAAATTTGAAGTCTCTAGCTCTTATAGTCTCTGAGATCCGCGCGTTCATACAGACGGACGGACAGACGGACAGGGCTATATCAACTCGGCTGTTGATCCTGATCAAGAATATATATACTTTATGGGGTCGGAGATGCTTCCTTCTGCCTGTTACATACATTTGCACAAAACCATTATACCCTTTTTACCCATTTTTAATGGGTTCAGGGTATAATTACTATATATAAATATACATATGTATATATATATATTTCATATTTGAATTGGGTAAACCCACGTACGTTTTTAGGTCTTTCGAACCCCACCTTATTTGTTTTTTTATGTTTTTTTTTTTATTTTTTTTATTTTTTTTTTTTATTTATTTATTTTTTTTTATTGCTTATAAAACGTTATTGATATTTATCCAAGAGTTGTGTTCATTTGAGAATCCAAGCCATTTAACTAGTACACTCTCATTTCGTCACCTTATTATCTTTTCCACCAAATAAGTGTCCGGAAATCTTGTTTTCCTCAACTCTTCATTATAGAAACCTCCCTTCAAAACAGCCCCTTGATAGTCTTTCAGAATGTATGTAGTTGGATTTGTATTTTGTATTTTGTTGATTTCAAAAATTTCAGTTCTCCAGTTTGGTGTATACCCCTTTTCAAATGTATGTTTATGCTTGCTAATTCGCACATAATTACCAACTCGAAATTTACTTCCATTAAATATTTGTATATGATTGTGGACAGTGTTCAATAAATTCTTCTCATATTTATTGAGCCGCGCAGGGCTCCAAATGTTCAGCAAATTAACGACTAACTAATTTGCTGCTGACGCCAACATACTCCCCCCGTTGAAAGGCTCCCTTTCAACAGTAAATCCAATAGGCGGCAGACACATCTTGTTCACGATAAACCTGATCATTCCTTTTGGTTTCTTGAAGTCAGCAACTCGAGCAATGCCATCTCTGCCCGGAATTCCAGCATGCACTCTGGCTTAACGAGAATTACATCATCCAGTTGAATCGAAGGAGCTGGAGATCTCCATTTAACACGCTGTTGAAGGAGTGTGAGATACTCCCCACGCCACCGTGCCCAAAAGATTTGCTGTAGGTGAGTCATTTGCTGCCAACCATCCAAAAGGTTGCAGTCCAGGATCGTTAGGTCCAGTTCCAGAATTGTTGCTGGAACTCCGCCAATCACAAAAGTGGCCGGAGTCAGCACATCTACATCGCCAGGATTTTCTGAAATTGGAGAGGGCGAGAATTAGTTGTTACCACAGTTTGACAGACAAGTGCTCGCCACTTATCAAAAACGAGCACCGACTGATCAACACAGTGGTAATGGTGATGACTTGCGCCGTTCTCTGCCGCATCCAGATTTTGGGGGCAGTGCTGTAACTCCAGGAGCTGGATCTTCGATTCGTGCTCATTCCTGCTGTAGCTCTCGGTTAGCTGCAGCGTCCGATCGAAATTTACCGCCTGCTGTTGCAGCTGCACCAACTCTGCACTCTGGATAGCTATCTGCTTCTGTAGATGCTGCCGTTCGCTGGCATGTTGTTCGGCCAGCCGGGATTGAAGCTGGACTAATTCTAGTTGGTGTATCTGCTCCACATCAAGAAGCTCCGTTTTGATGCGCTGCAGCAGCTCCAGGCCTCTGCCATACAGGTCAACACTTGTTGATTCGCTCTGCTTTTGATCCTGCTCCAGATCCGCCTTCATCTCCAGCCTGACCAGATCTGCGTCATCACCGAACACAATGATTGCCTGAGCGATATCCACATCGAATAATGTTGACTTGCGATTGTCACCGAAGGCAGATGCCTTGACGGAGATGACGCTGACGCGTTCCACACTGCTCGCGAAATCACTAACGACCTTGCCAATAGCCTGGTCACCATTGGCAGAAATCGTTGACACCTGGGCACTCTCCTCGGGGATTTCCACCAGACGCGACATGCTCTTCAGCTCACTAGCTTTGGCCACAGTCACGCCATCCTTGGTGAATTCTGGATCGGTTGGGGGTGCCACTTCACAATCTCCCGTTCCAATTCCAGCACTAGCATTATCCTTGTCAGAATCTATGATGTGCGATTCAGACACCAAGCGCTTCTCATCATCAACTGCCAACAGATCAATTGCCAAATCCATGTGTCGGAGTGTAGACGATATGGACCACGAATTCCACAATTTGAGCTGGTCTTTTAGTCTGAATTCCAATGTCACAGTCAATACGTTCCAGATCTCGATGAAAACGGTTGAAATAGGCTTCAGTGTCGCTGAGCCGTTCTAAGTAACACTTGATTTGAAACGAATCAACCGAACTTAGAAATAACACCGACCACAACTCGTCAAGCCTCTGTAGAACACCATAAATCGCTTGAGTCTTTCGCTTATAATAACAAATAAGCGCAGGCACACTTTCACTGGCCGCGACTGTTGTGTACATATTTCGGCTTAACGCTTGCACAAAGTTGCAGCCAAATGCACAAATTTACCGACAATAACAAAATGCAAAATGTTTCTATGTGCTTAATCGCGCACGCACAGCTGCTTACGTACACGAAAGAAGTTCACGAAAGTTCAAGCGAAGCAGCGGCACACACCAAACAACGATTGCGTAGCGGATTTATCACCAAGCGGAGAGAAGACAAATGCACCAACAACGAACAGCTTCTATATATCGCCCACGCTCACAAAGGTTCACAGCGAAGCAGAGGCACACTAAGCGGCGATTAAGAAGCGATATGATTTGCACTTGTCTTTGAATATTTTGTGCACTAGTTTTTATTTGCAACTAGTTTGATCACAAATGTTTGTTTTTGTATTGTTGTTTTGTTTGTGATTTTGTTTATTAAACGCACTTAATAAACAAGAAAATCACGTCGGGGTCACCAATGTTTGCGCTATCAGCTTTTTGATAGCTTTATTTAAAATAAGTACACAAACTTATTTCACAACGTTATAATGTTTATTCACAAATGTATTGGCTTGATTGTTGTTAATTATTAGAGTATTATAGACTAGAAGCCACTTGCTTAGTCTTTCAACAACGAGAATAGTAACTAACGATCGATGCAAGAAACGAATGCACGAAGATTTGAAGCCAATTGCTAAATCTTCTCAACAACGAGATTAACTAATTACACCGATCGATCTGTTAGACTTGTGCGATAACTATCAATTGTCCACTATCAAGTTTATTAAAACTAGAAGCCGAATGCTTAGTCTTCTCTTTAATTAGCACGCTCGAGTTATGCGAACCAACTTTAATTAACAACGATAAATAGTCAACTGTGATAGAGTGTAAACTCACTAGCTGCACCAGCCGGCGGATCAGCGAGCGCCCTTTGTATAGAGAGAGAGAGAGAGCTGCACAAGAGAGCGCGGTACTATGAGAAGAGAGCGGCAAAGAAAAGCGCTGATAACGCTGGCTGCTACAGCTCGAACTGCACTTAAGATAATTTGCATGTGTAAATACACCTACTAATACTCTATATTTATTGAGCCGCGCAGGTCTCCAAATGTTCAGCAAATTAACGACTAACTAATTTGCTGCTGACGCCAACACCCATCTTTCTTGAAATTTGAAAGCATAAACGAGTCAGATCAATTTCTGCTTCATGACCATAAGACGCATTTAATCTAAAAGTTGTACATCATATTTTCCCATCATTGAACATTTAGGAATAATATAATTAGTATATATATGGCAAATTTGATTTTTAAGTAACGTATTCCAAAATAAGAATGAAGTGAAAAATATTCCTAATCTTATGAAGGCTCTCCATGATTCAGCATCAAATGCAATTTTCTTCACATTTGGTTTAAAATTAATATACATTGCTTTTCTGATTTTCTAATTTAAAAATCATACTTTATAGTATCAATCTTGGGATTATTCATTATTGCATCAGGCATCAAGAACTCAAACTGCTCAAGCCTTAGCTGAATATATTCCTTGAATGCTAATAATTGAATGCATCCTTATGCAAGCCGAATCAATCACACCGAATTTCTTCCACTTCAAACCTCACTATGATATAAAAGAGCTAGATGTAATAAGTAGAAAAACCCTAAAAACTTCTAAACAGTATGTTGATGGATTGGATTGGTAAGATGGTGACAATTCTTATTTAAGCTATATTAAGTCTATTTATAGTTTGGCTTCAGTTATGGTGCGAGGTTTAACTACAAAAATACTTGATTTAGAACCAGATCAAAGTTTAAGTCACTTTCAAACGTTTTACACAAATTGTAGAATACATAAGAAAATATCAAACCAATGTGTTCTTAACAGTTTATTTAAGCTCTTTATAATCTTAGAAAGCTCCAAATTTGAAATATATGAAAATTAAATTCTGAATGTATGTTCCTAATTAAAAAATGCGGACTAAAATATCTATTTGATTATAAAAATTGAGTTTACATTATTAAATTTAGTAAACGGTTCTACATCACACTCAGATTAAACGTTATTATAAAATCTAATATCCTTTAAAATTTTTCAAGATACTTTTTTTTTTTTTTTTTTGCATCACCTTTTGTGATTACTTTTTCATTTCCATTATACCATTCAGAATTCTCAAGCCTGCGACTTTCAGGCCTGAATAATATAAGAAAATCGCATTTTCAGTTGCTGCTAAGAAACTCGAGAAAAGAAGACGAGGAAGAAATACATCAGACATTCATGACTGGCAATATGCTGGTGATGCTGTGTGAATAGAAGAAGAAGAAAAACACAAGATTTTTATTTTTAATGTATGTTTATTTTGCTTGAAATCATTAAGCTGAAAATAAAGTGTATATACAAATCATTAAATTAAAAAGTAGAAATAATAAGATCAGAGATTTGTATTCTTTAATAAATGTTTATTTTTATTCAATAAAATGTTTCTTAAAAATTAAATATGCTGGGGGTGCTGTGTAAATAAAAGAAAAACACAAGATTTTCATTTATATTCTATGTTAATTCATTTCAATTTATTAAGCTGAAAATAAAGTGTATATACAAAACAATAAATTTAAAAGTAGAAATAATATGATCAGAAATTTGTATTTTATAATAAATGTTTATTGTTATTTAATAAAATGTTTCTTAACAAGTAAGAAGGCTGTAGTCGAGTGAGCTCGACTACCATATACGAGGGTGTTTTGATGAGTACCTGACCTACATAAGAAAAACGAAAATTTTTGGAAAAATTATTTTTTATTTTTCAATATAATCCCCTTTCAGCTCTACACATTTATTCCAGCGATGCTCCAACTTTTTTATCCCCTCTAAAAAATATGATTTCTGTAGATCCGCAAAATACGAGGGTGGTTTGATGAGTACCTGACCTTGACGCCAGATGGCGCCACTATTGCAATATGACGTGACTATCGTATAGTACATAAACCTAAACAGCCACAGTGAAAATTTCAGTCAAATCGGACTTTTAGTTTTGTTTTCACCACGTGTCAAAGCAGTCGTGTCCACGCATTTTAGAAAAATGGAAAAAGAGCAATATCGGTCGGTGATTCGATTCTTCTTTTTGGAGGGGAAATCACGCAGTGAAATCAAAGAACGCTTGGATACTGTGTACGGTGACTCTGCTCCTTCGATGACCACCGTCAAAAATTGGTTTAGTGAGTTTCAATGTGGTCGCACGTCCGTTTTTGATGAGCCACGACCAGGTGGCCCGAAAACAGCAACCACGGAGGATAAAGTGAAGAAAATACATGATCTGGTATTGTCAGACCGCCGGTTGAAGGTGCGCGAGTTAGCTGAGACAGTAGGCATCTCAACAGAACGAGTGTTTCATGTCCTACATGAAATATTGGGTATGAGAAAGCTATCGGCGCGATGGGTGCCGCGTTTGCTCACACCAGACAATAAGCGCAACCGCGTGACCACTTCGGAGCATGGTTTGGCGCTGTTAAAGCGTAATCCGAAGGAATTT
Organism: Drosophila kambysellisi; assembly: GCA_035042185.1. NCBI lineage: Eukaryota > Metazoa > Arthropoda > Insecta > Diptera > Drosophilidae > Drosophila > Drosophila kambysellisi. Next base: position 27,374 of record JAWNLS010000297.1, read on the forward strand.
TTGCGTCGATTCGTGACTGTTGACGAAACATGGATTCACTGGTACACACCAGAGACCAAAGAACAGTCGAAACAGTGGACTTCACCTGGCGAATCTGCCCCGAAGAAGGCGAAAACTGTTCCATCGGCCGGAAAGGTGATGGCCACGGTTTTCTGGGATTCGAAAGGTATTATCCTCATAGATTACCTAGAGAAGGGAAGAACGATTACAGGGCTCTACTATGCCGAACTATTGGGAAGATTTGACGCCGAGTTGAAGAAGAAACGGCCCCATTTGGTGAAGAAGAAAGTGCTCTTCCACCATGATAACGCTCCCGCTCACACCTCCGGCGTCGCCCAGGCCAAATTGGTCGAATTACGCTACGAACTGCTGCCCCATCCACCTTCTTCTCCGGATTTGGCCCCTTGCGACTTTTTCTTGTTCCCAAATTTGAAAAAGTCAATCGCTGGGCAGAAATTTCGGTCGAACGAGGAGGTTATTGCCACTACGGAGACGTATTTTGCGGATCTACAGAAATCATATTTTTTAGAGGGGATAAAAAAGTTGGAGCATCGCTGGAATAAATATGTAGAGCTGAAAGGGGATTATATTGAAAAATAAAAAATAATTTTTCCAAAAATTTTCGTTTTTCTTATGTAGGTCAGGTACTCATCAAACCACCCTCGTATAGTAAATACATTTTTCTCGTAGTAGGGTGGACAACAGCAAAAGATCGCTGGCGGGCTCCACTGACTCTTCTTCCTCCTGCGCGATATCCAACACCTCGATGGCGGGCTCCAATGACTCTTCTTCCTCCTCCTCCTGGGTGAGGTCAATCACCTTGATTTCGTCTTCTATCTTAGGCTTCTTTAGGCGGAAATACTCCTCCCTGATGAAAGGGATGGTATCCTCATCGTTCTCATCTATCGTCCTTTTTGAAGATGTTGGTATTTCCAACAGCTCAACCCATTCCGATGGGCTGAGCTGTGGAAGCCTTGAGGTTGTGGGTTGATCGTCCTCCGCAGTAGCTGCTTCTCTGGTGGGGATCGGCCGATCGTCCACCATGGAAAAGAAGTCCTGAGCGTTCATCATCATCTTTTTGTTTGAGTATGTTTTATCCAGGACGCTCTTTTATATTCCAACTTTCCTACAATAGCTGAATACCTGGATGCCCATGTTCAAAAAGGTTCAAACATGGATCATAAAAAACTGACAGGCTCATTACTTCTCAGTGTCCTTCCAAAAATCTTAACATTAACTTTTCACTAGAATTTCATGGAGAGATACCAAGAAGTGCTACACACAGAATATTAAGATTACCTCTGCATTTATTTTTAATATATTCATAGCAAACACACGGGTGTTTTTGGGTCTCTCGAACCCAACAAATTTTGATTTGTTTTGTTGTATGTAGTTGAATTGGTATTTTGTATTTTCTTGTTTTCAAAAATTTCACTTGTCTAGCTTGGTATATGCCCCTATTCAAAGGTATGTCTATGCTTGCTAATTCGCACATAATCACCAGCACGAAATGTACTACCACTAAAAATTTTTGTATGATTGTAGACAGTGTTCATTAAATTCTTTTCATTTGATGAGTTTACTGCAGTTGGTGCAATTTAAATATACTCATTTATCATTTGTTTTTAAATTTTAATCCAACAATATGTTCCATTATAACTAAACTTTCACCACATCCTCATGTTATGATTTTACACAAACTTGTATGGTCTGTATTGAAAAATTCTTTTCCATCGTCGGTCTGCAAATTCTTTAGAATTCGATTCTCCTTAACTTATTTACCAGTTTTTTTGTTTTCAACGCTTGTCCCCCATTTCATATTTTTAATTCGTTTCAATTATGCATATAATTCATTTACTAAATTCTTCCTACTTATAATTCACTTTTCATACTATAATACCAAAAAGGTATCATAGTATATTGGTTTTGTGCAATGTCCGTCATGCTGTCCGTCATGCTGTCCGTCCGTCTGTCCGTCTGTATGAACGCGCGTTCCTCCGACACCCTTAGAGATAGAGACTTAAAACTTGGAACGTATACTGGAAAGTACCCTCAAAAGTTAAAGTGTCTTGGGTTTGGTCCTACGTCCACTAGGGAGCTAGAAAACCGCGAAAATCGATTTTAGCAAATCGATAAATCCACATATCTCTTATGTTAACTTGCTGCGACTGCTGCTTATTGACTTGTTTCTTGATTTGTGGTTGCTTTCCTCTGTTGCTTGTTGAGTGACTGCTTTTGCTGCGGTTGGTGTTGCTGTACCTGTAGTTTCTCTTTTTGATTTGCTGCTGTTACACGTGTAATGACCAGATTGTTCCTTGCAGTCTTGTATATTGGGCATCCTTTGTAGCTAGTTACATGCTTGCCCTTGCAGTTTGCACATGTAGCATCAGTGTCCTTAGTTTTTACACAGTCTGTAGTTGGGTGGCTGCCAGCACACTTCAGACACACAAAGGGTCTGCGGCAATAGTTTTTTTTTCAGGTGTGTTCACAACTGAACACTTGGAAGCAACTGACGACTGTATAAATACAGCCGCCAGCTGGCCATATTTTATTCCGTCCATTACTTTATAAATAGCAACCTTTGAAATACAGTTTACTTGTGTTTACAATATTTAGGAGAGTCAACTCTGAACGAATAGTGTTCAGGGTTGTGTATGCATGGGTTGTGATAATGAGTGGCTGTTTTTGGTGATGGTCTCCACCAAGGACATCAACATTGTGAGGAGAGCATCCATCTTCCTCCCCGGATCGGCAAATAGCACTGTATGCTCCCTTAGTGTGTATAATAGCGTTGTATCCTCAGTGGAGTGGTGTTGACACTGCTCCCGTTGTGGCTGCCCTTGGGGTTGAGGGCTACAGGGCAGGGAATCCAGTTGCTGATCCTCCTGAGCTTCTAACTGATGGCTGCGGAGCTGAGATTCCCTCTGCTCAACACGAAGACGCTCCTGGTACTTCTCCAAGTGCCCCTCAGCTGGATAAATGTCCGGACAGCAGTGGCCTTTCCCTGCACAATCTGGCTGTACGTCTCCTTGGATGTAGTATTAGGAACCCTCTGCAGCTTGCCAGACTGCTTCTTATCCCCTGTGTGTTGCTGTTGCTTGTTGGCTTGCTGTGGGTGTGGCTTGTTGATTGTCTGTGGCTGTTCCTTGTTAACTTGCTGCGGCTGCTGCTTATTGACTTGTTTCTTGATTTGTGGTTGCTTTCCTCTGTTGCTTGTTGAGTGACTGCTTTTGCTGCGGTTGGTGTTGCTGTACCTGTAGTTTCTCTTTTTGATTTGCTGCTGTTACACGTGTAATGACCAGATTGTTCCTTGCAGTCTTGTATATTGGGCATCCTTTGTAGCTGGCTACATGCTTGCCCT